>PISW01009717.1:0-57327 GCA_004023785.1 Mungos mungo
TTTTTTTAACATTTATTTATTTTTGAGAGACAGAATGAGACAGAGTGCAAGTGAGGGAGGGGCAGAGAGAGAAGGAGACACAGAATCCAAAGCAGACTCCAGGCTGTGAGCAAGCGTTCAGCACAGAGCCAGACGCGGGGATCAAACCCAAGAACCATGAGATCATGAACTGAGCAGAAGTTGAACATTTAACCAAATGAGCCACCCAGGTGCCTCTGCCCTTGTTTCTTTAGATGCAAACTTTTCAGGCCATTTAGAAGAAAGAGGAAAAGTTCAGATTTTTCATCAAAAAATCCACTTGCGCTGTGGAGTCTTCTATAATTTCACCAAAGCTTCTAGGTGTTTTGCTCAATGGGCTTTTATATGTCCAGGTCTCAGCTCCCCTACTGGATTAATGTTTCTTAAGGACAGGGATCACATTGTATGGGATCTTTCTATCCAGTGTATGTACCAGAGGCCTAGCGACCATTGGAGTTCTTTATTTGGATGGAAACAGGGCGTGCCCTGGTACAATGCATCCCACCTGCCCTGGTACTTCTTCACCTGCCTGTCATGTTCTCACTTTTCCCTCCTCTGCTGCCCATAGAGGGTCACAGTTACAAGGCACAGGTGTTTCTCGTTATTCACAGATAATAAGAATAGCTATGTGATGCTTAGGAGCTGAGAGTTCAAGTTCCAGGACATGAGAAAGGGTGGAGAGGGAGAGACAAATCCAGAAGCCTCGGGTGACAGGCATACCTAAGGCCTCTGGCCCGGGTGGGCAAGTTCTAGGAGGGGGCAATTGCCAGGGCTTTGAGAGCCAGAGTCGTGCAGGGGTAAGAGCAGCAGGACTCCGAAAGGGACACGTCTATGCTGAACATTCACAGCTGTTTAACTTTGTATTTCTAACCCTCTGAGCCTTCAGTGCACGTTAAGAATAAAACAATCTTTTTAAATGCTCTGAGGGTAAGAAAAATAATGTGTCTGTTACAGAGTAGGGGCTCAATAAGTGGCACTGGAAGTTGTGAAGAAGGGGAGTGAAGAGGAAAAGGCAATTTAAAAAAAAAGAGGAAATGTGGGGTGCCTGGGTGGCTTCATTTTGGCTCAGGTCATGATCTCATTGTTGGTGAGATTGAGCTGGTGTTGAGCTCTGCGCATTAAGTGTAGAGCCTGCTTGGGACTCTCTCTCCTTGCCCCCCCCCCCACCGCTTTGTCCCTCCCCAGCTCGTGCACACGCATGCACGTGTGTGCACTCTCTTTCTCAAAATAAATAAACTTAAAAGAGGAAATGTATTTCTTAATATAAATGTTATTAATTGGGACACCTAGGTGGCACAGTTAGTTAAACGGCTGACTTCAGCTCAGGTCATGATCTCATGGTTCATGAGTTCAAGCCCCGGGTCAGGCTCTGTGCTGACAGCTCAGAGCCTGGAGCCTGCTTCGGATTCTGTGTCTCCCTCTCTCTCTGCCCTTCTCCTGCTCATGCTCTGTCTCTAAAAAGTAAACAAACATTTTAAAAAATTTAAAAAAATAAATGTTATTAATTGATCTTCATCTTCACCTGGAATTTATCTAGCAAATAACATTGGTGTCCCTTCTAACTCTGGTTGAAGTGAGAAGGTAGTGGTCTAGCATATAGGTAGGAATCACCTGGGGACCATTAAAATGCAGGTGTTCATTCACAGGTCTGGAGGGGTCTGAGATTGGACTTTAATGATGTAACACTGCTGATCCGTGGACCTCAGTGTAAGTAGCAAGATGGTAGTCCATTGAGGTTGTTGACAGAAAGGAAGATGGACGGGTGTGCGGGCCTGACTGGTTTGCTTTTCTCACATGTCGGAAAGCTCCCATTCTTCACTCTTCAGAGGAATGAGGACTTGAACCAAAGGAAGTTAAGGTCTGTCAGGAAGCATAGCACCTTGTGCTACCAAAGGGCAGAAAAATTACGAATGACAAAGAGAACCTGTGATCTCTGGGGCTTATCGGCAGGCCACATTCAGACACAAGGGAACTTTGATCTCTTCGAACTTTGCTTGAAATGCTGGACTCAAAAAGGAGTAAATGAGAAGCAAGATGGCAGGTGAAGGTTTTGCAACGAACCATGAGTACCTTTACCCCCTAGCAAATTAGTGTGATGACATGAAGAAAGTACTAACACACGTTGTCAACAGACTTTTAGTAAATTATCTAGACCATCTGAACAGCTTCCCCACAATACACTGGAAATAATTACTAAAGCAATACAGCAAATTATTAATTAAGTGTTGGGCATATATGTGTTCACTGAAGAGTTCCTTCAACTTCCCTGTTTATTTGAAAATATTTGTAATAAAATCTTGAAAAATATGTTTCCTACTTCTCTCAATGTTTCCATAAGGTAGAAATGAGGTAAATTAGAATACAGTAGATGTATCTAAATAACATTAACTTAGTCTGAACAGTGGGTACCCACTGAAGGACCTTCTCATAGTTTTAGCGATTGTAAGCATAGGAGCACCTGGGTAGCTGATTCAGTCAAGTATCCGACTCATTTTCAGCTCAGGTCATGATCTCATGGTTCGTTGGATCAAGCCTTGCATCAATGGTCCATGCCGACATCACAGAGCCTGCTTGGGATTCTCTCTCCCTCTCTGTCTGCCCCTCCCCTGCTTGCGTGCATGCGTGTACACGCGTGCACGCTCTCTCTCAAAATAAGTAAATATACATAAAGTATATGAGGGGATACACAGGAAAATAGTAACATTGGTGGCCTCCAGGGAGGGGAAGTTTGTAGCTAGAGGTCAAGAATGGAATGGAAACTTCTCACTGAATTTCCTTCTATAAGTTTTGTATATCAGATGATATGTACATAATACCTATTTGAAGATAAAATAAAAACAGCCATAGAGCTCTCAAAGTCTAATAGTCTGCCTCTTTTGGTACAATAAGTGTTAAATTGCAGAACTTTCCATGCCCAGAAGCAAAGGAAGTTTGGCATGATGGGGCCCAACGGACCCATCAGCAAGTAGCTGGCTCTGTCTATTTGAGTATGTTTTTGGCTATGAACCAAAGGTCTACATTTTCCATTTCTGCTTTCAGACGGGGATGGGCCAGGAAGTAGCCAGGTCGGGTAGCCCAGAAGATTGAGGGGTTCAGAGGCAGACTGGCAGTAGAGCCCACAGCTGTAGGCTTACATTGAAAGAGGCAGACAGAGATATGGAGTGAGAACCACACTCGTGATTGGGGTGTAGTCCTGTGTAATAATAGTTTATGTATTACGTATGTTGCTATTTACAAAGTGTTCATAAACACTTCCTCTGAGTGACACAACTGCCCTAGGAGGTGAGTATGGATTTTGTCCTGTTTTTCTGAAGAGGAAGCTAAGTGTGGTGGCCATGAGATATTCCTCTCAGATATCCTTCCAACTGCAGGAAGCAACTGATCAAGGGCCTGCCATGTTCTGAAATCCAACCACGTGCTTGAGCTGAGGCCAGGCTACCCATGGGCAGCCCCTGCCAGGGACGGAATACAGTAGGGAAATGAAGGCAGGCTCGTTCTCTGGAAAGATGTGGGACTTCTCTGGTGGCCTGAGTGCTCCCTGACAGCCTTGCTGAACTTTCCTCAGAAAACATCATGAACAGGGGCACCTAGGTGGCTCGATTGGTTAAGCGTCTGACTTCGGCTCAGGTCATTGTCTCGTGGTTCATGAATTTGAGCCCCATATTGGGCTCTGTGCTGTCAGCATTGAAGCAGCTTTGGATCCTCTGTCTCCCTCTCTCTCTGCCCCTCCCTCACTTGCACTGTCTCTTTATCTCTCAAATATAAACCTTAAAAAAGGGGGGAAAAAACCCACTGTGAAGTACTCTGCTTCCACTCACCCTCCCTTCCTTCTCTCTTCGCTCCCAGTGAGGCCCGCATCAGTCTGATGGTTCTCTCAGCCTGTCCTGGTTCCCTCCCATTTTCTCTTAGAGGCATTTTCAGCAAGTTGAATACTGTTTTGGCATCAAAGATAGATCTGGATGATTCTAGTTGTGCTTCTTATTTTTATTTTTAGAGAGAGCATGCACATGCGTGAGTTGAGGAGGGGAGAGAGAGAGAGAGAAAGAGAGAGAATATCTTAAGCAGGCTCCATGCTAAGTCTGGAGCCTGAGATGGGGCTCATGCCCACACCCCTGGCCTCATGACCTAAACCGAAATCAAGAGTCAGACACGTAACCAACTGAGCCACCCAGGCACCCCTAGGCTGTGCTTCTAATCAATGCACTGTATTGTCTTTCTTTTCATGAAATTCATTTCAACTTGAGTCACTAGATGGACACATCCTTCTTGCCACCAGCTTGCTACATCTTTAATACTTCATTATTAAAAATATTTATGCAATGTGATTATGTCTGGCATATTACATAGGTATATAAGTTGTTCTCCCTTGTTAAAAATGGAATTATGCTTTCTTAAATTATAATCAATCACTATTTTTTTTTTAGTTGGCTCCACACCCATCCTGACACTTGAACTCACAACCCTGATATCAAGAGTCACATGCTTCACTGACTGAGCCAGCCAGGTACCCCTATGCCTTATTAAATTATGTAAACTTAGAAGATTCAGTTTCATGAAGTTTTCTGTTTAGTTTACATGCAGATTATGAGGTTTCTGTTGTTGTTGTTGTTGTTTTTAAGAGTTCACATATTCTTTTGTTTTTGAGTTAACTCTACACCCGTGGGACTCTAACTTATGACCCCAAGATCAAGCATTGTGTGGTCTTCCGCTGAGCCAGCCAGGTACGACATGTTGTTGTTCTTTGTTATTAATTTGTCCTCTACCATTATCCATCTCCATTTCCATTGTCTTTATTAATATTCTGGGGTTTAGAATTATGCTGGCCACTTTAAGATTCTAGGAATGTACACAGGCCAGAAGAACTACATTTGCAGGCCACCCTTATGGTTTGGCAGAGAATGTCATAAACCCACAAATGCTAGTCTAAGGAGGAAGCTCTTTAAGTCTGTTGAAATGGTGTTACCAGAAGAATGGGAATATTGTAAGCTGTGAGCATGACACCATATAATATGGGGTGGGAGGAAGGCACAGGAATCAGCAGGCTCTTGCTTCTAGGCTCTTCCTGGAACTGGCTGGCAGTAATCCAGCAGGCCTTTGCCATGAGTTCCCAGGACTCCATAAGGAGTTCCTTCTGAATGGACAGAATGTTTGGGCAGAACAGTTAGGGTTTGCTTCCTAAAGCGTGCTTGGCTAGGAAAGAGAGCAAGAACATTTCCGCGGGCCAATGTTCTAGGAATGGTTGGCCCTGAAGAGATGTATGGAAGAAGGGCTACAGTGTAAGGATGGTGGAGAGGATTTTGAGCAACTTGAATATGCAGTCTTGCAGAAGCAACCCTCATAGACAGACTACCTGAACGTTATAATGCTTACCTCCTGCTCTTATATCCCTAGAGATAGGAAGTGTGGCTGGAGAACAGGAGAGTGCCAAAGCTAGAAAGTCCAGAGGAAAGTGAGGCTAGAGCGGCAGAACTTGATTTGATGAAGAAACGAAGAATGCCTTTAAGTAACTGCATGTGTAACCAACTGGTGATTAGCAGGAATCCATGCCTTACACATGCAAGTGCATGTGTATACACATGTGCACACACACACACACACAGGCACAATATTACCTTGCCCCTTTATAACCATCGGAATCTTCAGACATTAGCTATATTTGGGGCTCTTCAGGAATAGGGGTCAAGAATTTCCCATTGGTTGCAATGGTTGCATGGTGGGGCCTCCTTGAATACAGGGTATTGTTCTCCTGGGCATCATGGAAAAATGTGTTCTTGACTCCAGGGCAATATGCACTGTGCTAAATGATTTACATGCCCAAGAGCACAGAAGTTCCTCGCCTCATCTCCAACATCTTTGATCCACATATTTTGAGAACTCTACACAGCAGTCTAATTTTAACACATGCCTTTGACTAAGCATGAGGTCTGTTATTGCCAACAATCAATGTTAGGTTGGACCCCTACGGGCATTAGCCATTTTCTGAGAGGCCTGGGGAATCAATTATAACAAAAAATGGAGGATGAGGGCTATTGGCGGTGGTGGTGGTGGTGGTGGTGGCAATTGCTGGGGGGAGGGGGTTGTGGGGAGGGGGTGTGGTGGGTATGGGCAAGGACCTGAAAGGAAATTGCTCATACCGACAGGGGAAAGATAGTGCATGCAAACCCAAGAGAAGGAATCATAGGAAAAGCAAGCACAGAGGGCTTCCACTTTTCCCAAAATTTATATCTGCCTAATTTCCTATGTATTCAGAGGATTGGTAAAGATCTGCCAAGTCTTCTCAGGGACTCCATAGCTGCTTGAAGATTGTATTAGGGATTCTCAAAGGTGGGCAGGACTTCAAAAGAAAGTCTGTGTGAGGCTAATGATGGAAATACATGACTCCTTTGTAAGAGTTACACATGCTGCTTTTTGAGTATTAACTTTGTATTCTGCAATAATTTTTGCTATGATCACTTCTTAGTTCCAGGAGTTCTTTTTTCAATCCTTTGGGGTTTCTACACAGGCTATCATGTCATCTGTGAACAAATATAGTTTTATTTCTTCCTTTCCAAACTGTATACCTTTTATTTCCTTTTCTTGTCTTATTGGACTAGCTAGCATTTCAGTACAATGTTGAAAGGGAATGGTGAGAATGGATATTTTTCCCCTGACCATTGTAGAGAAGCTTCAAATTGCTCACGTTATGATGCATATTGTTTTCAAATTTTCTGTTATGCTTACAAAAGTAGAAATACAGGCTCATTAAACATTTTCATATGTTTCAAGAAATAAGTCACATGAAAAGTGGAGTTTTTTCAGTTCCTAACCTCCTGCACAAAGTTGCCTTTGCCAGTTATTTGGTATGTCTCTCAAGAGACACTTTGATTTTGAAGCAGATTGTGTATGCCTTAGCACATGATATCTCTGGCCACACAAAAAAAATAGTGTTCCAAAAACTGAGATTCTTTGGTAGTTTGGGGTAGAGGTATAAAGCTGTGTATATGTTTGAGTAAAAAAAAGAGAGAAAGAATAAACGTGATAAAATCGCCCCTACTCTTTTTCTGGGAAATGCTCTTCGTTCTTGATTTTTATCTTTCTTGGGAAATTGTGTTACGAATTAGGTAGCTAGATCATTAATTTAACATGGATATGTTAAAATTTCCTTCAGTTACAGAATGCCCTAATGGGAATTACCTATAAATAAACAAAGCAACTGGTTATGAGTTGTGACCTGCATATGTGCTCGCCTGTTGGACAGTTGTCCAGAACATGGTGGCTTATGGACGACTTCTGCCCAAGGATCCTTGACGTTCTTATAAACCCATGAAGGGAAGGAGCCATGTCTTAGATGCCTAGCAAAGATACCTTGGAGGGTAGACATAAAGAGAATTCTTAAGGAAATGATTGGAAGACCACTCCTGGAAGTAAATCCTTGTACCTTTGGGAATGCACCACCACCAATCAGTTCCAGAAATTGATGCCAGCTGTTTAGGGATGCCTGTTGCTTGGAGGAGGCAGGTGCAGAGGCCCAGAAGGGGTTAAGGAATGGGTCCTGTGATACTGTTGCTGCCTCTGCTCAGTGTATGCTCCCACACCCAAATTTTTCAGAACATTTGAGAGAGTATGTCTTTGCAATTTTGAGACTTCCTAAATTGCCATCTCCAAGCAATTCTAGGAATTCCTGACTCCAGTACCTGTGTAAAGTTCACAGTTGGGTTTTCTAGAACAGGTAAGCTGTATCCAGTTACTGGTTTTCTGTAATCAAGTTGCTAGATAGAATTTAGCAATCAGTGACTCCTGTGGGTAGTTGTCTACCTTTTGAGCATTAAGTACAATCTAATGAAAATCTTCATTAAGGGGCATCTGGATGTCTCAGTTGTTAAGTATCTGACTCTTGATTTTGCCTCAGGGCATGATCTCAGGGTTCGTGAGATGGAGCCCTGTATCAGGCTCTGTGCTCACAGCACAGGATTCTCTTTCTCTCTCTCACTCTCTCTGCCCCTCCCCCACTCTCTCTCTCTCAAAATAAATAAACTTTAAAAATCATCATTTAAAAAACCTTCAAAAAACAAAAAACCTTTTTATCCTGCTATAAGTGATATAATTTATTTATTGTAATATAGTCCATTTTAGAGAATAGAGATAAACAATATGAAAAAATGAACTGTAATCCTCCTACCCAATGATAATTATAATTAACATTTTTGTAGATTTCCTTCTAAAATTCCCATACTTTGGGGCAGCTGGGTGGCTCAGTCAGTTAAGCAGCTGACCCTGGATTTCAGCTCAGGTCATGATCTCACGGTTCATGGGATTTGAGCTTCATGTTAGGCTTTGAGCTCACAGCACAGCCTGCTTGGGATTCTGTCTCCGTCTCTCTCCCCTGCCCATTCTCCTTCTCTCTCTCTCTCTCTCTCTCTCTGAAAATAAATAAACATTAAAAATAAATAAATAAAACTTAAAAAAAATTCCCATGCTTTAATAAGTTTTCAATAGATAGATATTTTATAGTTATATGAGAAAGGTTTCCTTCCTCCTTTTATTTCAACTTAGGGATAACTATAATGTTTCTTTTTTCTCCAGAATTGCAATATTATTTTTATTTTTCAAAAACAGTTGACCATGAATTGTTTTTATTCATCCTATTGACAACCTTGGGGATTTTAAATACCATACCTGTATCCTTATCTTCTGGATAAAGACTCTGGGAGCAATGGTGTTTCTTTAAGAAAGTATGATGATCATTGTATTAACTACAGGTTGAGAAGCAAATAAAAAATCAGTTTGCTCTGGTTATTTAAACATAATTCTGTTCAAATGCCATTCTTTTTTTTTGTTTTGTTTTGTTTTTAATTTTTGAGAGACAGAGAGACACAGCATGAGCAGGGGAGGGTCAGAGAGAGAAGAAGACACAGAATCTGAAGCAGGCCCCAAGCTCTGAGCTGTCAGCACAGAGCCCAACACAGGGCTGAAACCCACAAACGTGAGATCATGACCTGAGCCGAAGTTGGACACTTAACCAACTGAGCCACCCAGGTGCCCCAGCATTCTTTTTTACATACATTTTTGAGGAGGGTTCTGTTTAAAGAAGAACTTTAGATCCATAGACTGAAGTCTTCGCAACTTGGTTAGCATTGCTTTAGATTGAACCTAAAAGAGGCTGTTACATTTCTGTCCTCTAAATTCCACCTGGGTTGTTTCTGTATTCCTGCCTTCAGGGTTTGTAAGTCTTTTGTCTTCAGAGAGATTTACTCAACTAAAGAGTCACATTACTCAGACTGGAGTCACATGGGCCACTGGGTAAACAGCCAACCTGGACACACAACTGTAGAATATTTAATGTTCATGATATAGTTAGTGAAAAAGCAAGCTACCAGATAATAGTCATAATATAAACCTACTTTTATGAAAGTATAAGATTAGATAGATACACTTAAATAGAAATAATATGGAAATGCTATCATCTAAAATATTAACAGTGGTTATCTCTAGGTGATATAGAGTCATGGGTTATTATTATTATTTTATTCATGTTTACATTTAATTTTTTTCTTCAATAGGCATAGATTACATCTTCTATATTATTTTTATAATCAAACACAATTTTATTTTATGGCAAGATCATAGTCTTTATTGATCAAAAATAAAATAAATATTTCAAGAAAGGAAATTGCATTTATTTCTGACACATTCTTCCTCCCAATAATGCTCCTTTTTAAAAAAAATAGTTTATTTATTTTGAGAGCAACACAGAACAGGATAGGGACAGACAGGGAGAAAGAGAATCCTAAACAGGCTCCAAGCAGGCTCCATGCTGTGAACACAGAGCCTGACGCAGGGGTCGATCTCTTGAACTGTGAGATCACGATGAGCTGAAACTAAGAGTTGGATGTTTAATTGATTGAGCCATCCAGGAGCCCCCCAATACCTCTCTTTCTTATCTAAAAATATTAATCTAACTAAGTGCTATATTGTCTCCTCTCAACTCTGAGAGGATGGTTTTAAGAAGCAGAAGATTTGCAAGAGCAGAGTGGGAAGAGGAACAAAACACCAGCATGTATTATATGTATGACATTCAATTTAACTCAGCTGTATATTACTTCAGTACATATGGATTTAAGATTACATCTTTCAGTCTGTAAAACTAGCGTGAGGCTCCTTATGTGTAATGGAAGTGGTAGGAAGGAGAAGTGTCTTGAGTCCGTATTCCATCACCCGGCTGTTAGTTTTATCTAATGAGAGTAAATGGTGGAGGGAGGCATAGTGGCTAGCTGATCTCTATCTCAGTTTCAAAAGAATGGTTTTTCCTTTCTACTGGGACAGTAGACTAGAGTGGTTTTAGTTTGCGAAAGCCAAACATGAAAACTTTTATAGCCTTGGAAGAGTGACATTGCTATGATAGATGCCATTCTCTCAGGCATAACTTTGTTACAGGACTATTTTTATTTATTTATTTTTTCCCTTCGGTGTTCTAACATTTGAAGATTATCAAAGACAGATTGATTTGCCTTGCTTGTTTTTACATATATGTTAAAATGATATCAGGATTACTCAATCCTGATATGGTCTTATATTTTAGAAGATCAACTCTGAATTCTTGATGAGTTTCACAGCATTCACAGTAGTGTGCTTCCGCATATCTGCCGAACTTTGGAGATCATGATATATCCCTTTCTCTTTACTTACTGAAGCTTTTTGGGTTTTTCTGTAATAAAATATTAAATTGAATGTAGACCTTGAATTAGTTGGCTGGGATAAAAGGAATGACTCACCCTGACATGACATGAATTGAACCTGACCTTGGAGGTTTCATTCTACAGCTCAGAGAGTCCGTCCGTCCTGGAAATGGCACTGGCAGTGGTTCGTAAAGTCCTGTTTCCCCTAGTTTTCTCAGTTGTTTGTTGAGTCATGAAGGACCGTTAATACTGCCTCTGTCAGAAGCCAGCCTAGGATCACGTTTCAGAACTAGGATGTAGAATGACAGGGAACATAAGAGCCAAGTCACTCCTGAAACTTTAGGCTCAGTCATCTTTCCAAAATTAACATACTTAAACCAAAGCCAAAAACAGATCAGTCCTCTCCTGCCCCTATTTCCTACCTTGCTCTTGACCAGTAGGAGGACCCTCAGAAGCGGAAGTATCAGGTATCTTCACAAAAATGAAGCCAAACCACGACGACAGGTTCCCAAGGGTGGCTGACCAGAGCTTTTGCCTCTGACACAACTGCTGACAAGACTCCCTGAGGAGAAGGCGCTTGGCTGAGGATCGTGCCGCAGCCCATTTTCATGCACACAGAAGCACAGAGAGACCCACTGAGTTAGACAATCAGTAGGGTTTCTTCCTGCTGCAAAATTCTGTGGTTGACATTTGGGCTTTGTGACCCCAAATTAAGATGACCTGATTATAATTCTTTAATTCCTGAGAAAGAGCAAACAAGAAATAAACATGGTAACCAAAGGCCTAGTGTCCTTTTGGTCAAGCCTGGGGACTGACACATAGGTAGTGTATGGGAGACGGTGCATGCAAGTGTGCATGTGTGTTTGGGGCAGCCTTTCATAACTTCACATAACCTTCTTCCCTATCTACTAAGAACAGTTCCTTTCTGGTCCCCTAAGAAAATGGCCTTCATCTTTGTTTCTCTCTCTCTCTCTTGCTTACTACAAGTTCATTCTCTCTTGCTCTTTATTTTTTTAATTTTTATTACTTTTTATTTTTTAGAGAAAGAAAAAGAGAGAAAGTCAATGTGGGAAGAAAGCGAGTGGGGAAGAGGCAGAGGGAGAGGGAGAGAGAATCTGAAGCAGGTTCCACCCCTACTGCAGAGCCTGATGTGGGGCTTGATCTCATGACCCTGAGGTCATGACCTGAGCTGAAATCAAGAAGTGGACACTTGACTGACTGAGCCACCCAGATGCCCCATCTTGCTCTTTACTTTAATATTCATCAACAAACATTTACTGGGGACTTTTAGACATTTCTTCTTCAGAGACAGCAAGTATAGCTGAAAGAAACTTGACTTTGAAGGAAGCAGACAGGATCTGAGACCCAACTCCATCGCTTACAAACCTGATAAGCTTGGACAAGTAACTTTGAGTTAGAACATAGAATGAAAACAAAATATCCTTCCTACTTCCATGAGAAAGTGTTCTGTAAGTTGCTTAAAAAATAAAAAGATTTTTCTTAGTCTGTAGATGCCCCTAGGGAAGAGGACCTAATAAACTTGTCTTCAGAATTTTGGTTTGAATTCATCTATGAAGTGTATTTGACTTATTTTTTTGTTGAGAGCACAGGCTTGTCAAGACTGGGTTGTGTTGGAGAGGGTAACTCAGCAGAGAAACTAAAAGCAGACAAAGAAGATGAAAATAACTTGGGAAAAAGGGACTCTTTAAGAAGAGAAAATGGGCTGAATGAATAAGGGAGCAGTCCTCAGAAAATATTTTGCTCGCCTCGATTTTCCTGTGGTCAAGACCTGATTATTATGACCTTGATACGCAGTGGACTCTGACCTCCAGGTGGAGTTGCTTAGGTTACTCAGGACAAAGGTCACTTATTTTGCAAACTGCTATGCTATACGAATCCCCATATCACAAGTTCTTAGGTTATTAGGCTTTGAGGTTGGGAATTGGTTCTCTCCGTAGCATTAGGGCTGGCCAGTAAACTTAAGCTTAATTATTTATTAAAAATTTATTTATTTATTTATTTTTTGAGAGAGAGACAGAGATAGAGACAGAGTGAGCAGGGGAAGGGAATTGGTTCTCTCCGTAGCATTAGGGCTGGCCAGTAAACTTAAGCTTAATTATTTATTAAAAATTTATTTATTTATTTATTTTTTGAGAGAGAGACAGAGACAGAGACAGAGTGAGCAGGGGAAGGGAATTGGTTCTCTCCCTAGCATTAGGGCTGGCCAGTAAACTTTTTAAGCTTAATTATTTATTAAAAATTTATTTACTTATTTTTTTTTGAGAGAGAGACAGAGACAGAGACAGAATGAGCAGGGGAAGGGCAGAGAGAGGGAGACACAGAATCCAAAGCAGCTCCAGGCTCTGTCAATACAGAGCCTGATGTGGAACTTAAACTAACAAATTGTGAGATCATGATCTGAGCCAAAGTCAGACACTTAACCGACTGAGCCGCCCAAGTGCCCCTTAATTATTTATTTATTTTGAGAGAGAGACAGAAACAGAGACAGAGACAGAGAATGAGTGGAGGAGGGGTAGAGAGAGAGGGAGAGTGAGGATCCCAAGTAGTTTTGTGCCATCCATGCAGAGCCTGATGTGGGGCTCGAGCTCACAAACCATGAGATCATGAACTGAACTGAAACCGAGTGGGATGCTTAACTGAGCCTCCAAGACACCCTAAATTCAAGTTTAATTTAATAAAAACAGTTGACTCGAGCAACACAGAGGTTAGAGATGCTGACCTCCTGCATAGTCAAAAATCTGCATGTAAATTTTGACTCCCCCAAAACCAATAGCCCACTGTTGACTAGAAGCCTTACTGATAATATCAAGTTGATTAACATATATTTTGAGTTAAATGTATTATATACTGTATTCATACAATAAAATAAGCTGGAGAAAAGAAAATGTTATTAAGGAAATTATAAGGAAGAAAACATATAAACATATTTACAGTACTGGACTGCCCTTATTGAAAAAAATCTGCATATAAGTGGACCTATGCCTATTATGCTAAGTGAAATTAGTCAGAGAAAGACAAATATCATATGACTTCACTCATATGAGGAATTTAAGATACAAAACAGATGAACATAAGGGAAGGGAAACAAAAATAATATAAAAACAGGGAGGGGGACAAAACATAAGAGACTCTTAAACATAGAGAACAAACCGAAGGTTATTGGAAGGGTTATGGGTTAGGGGATGGGCTTAACTGGGCCAGGGGCATTAAGGAAGACACTTTTTGGGATGAGCACTGGGTGTTATACGTGGGGGATGAATCATTGAATCTACTCCTGAAGTCATTATTGCACCGTATGCTAACTTGGATGTAAATTAAAAAATAAAATAATTAACTACAAAGAACAAAAGTGGACTCATGTAGTCAAGCCCTTGTTGCTTAAGGATCAACTATATATATTATAAGGGGCAATGCTTTAAAAGGTTTTTTTTTTTTAATGTTTATTTTTGAGAGAGAGACAGAGACAGAGCGTGAGCAGGGGAGGGACAGAGAGAGAGAGAGGGAGACACAGAATCCGAAGCAGGCTCCAGGCTCTGAGCTGTCAGCACAGAGCCCAGTGCAGGGCTCAAACTCACAAGCCTTCCAAGTGTGAGATTATGACCTGAGCCGTGGGCTGCTCAATCAACTGAGTCACCTAGGCCCCTAAAGGGCAATTTTTTATGTCAAAATAATTCAACGAAACAGACCTCCTGGGGTGCCTGGGTGGCTCAGTTGGTTAAGTGTCTGACTTCAGCTCAGGTCATGACCTCACCGGTCTTGAGTTCAAGCCCCATGTAGGGCTCGAAGACTGGAGCCTGCTTCAGATTCTGTGTCTCCTCTCTCTCTGCCCCTCCCCCACTCATGTGGCCTCTCTGTCTCAAAAATAAACATTAAAAAAATAAAAAAAAGAAACAGCCCATCTGTTGAGTGACATTTTTGTGTACATTGTGGGAAGGCCATTGAGTCAGGCTTCTCAGGTTCTGGTTTCAACTCTGCTGGCTGCAGTGCCTTAGGCAAATCACTCAGAACAGTCTGGTGTGAATGCAGTGTTTCTTTTAGAAGGAGAAGGAGGGTGATTTG
This sequence comes from Mungos mungo, assembly GCA_004023785.1. NCBI lineage: Eukaryota > Metazoa > Chordata > Mammalia > Carnivora > Herpestidae > Mungos > Mungos mungo. Next base: position 14,754 of record PISW01009717.1, read on the forward strand.
TTTGGTAACTAAGTCCAGATAAAGTCCATGTGAAAGAGGAGTTGCCAGTTCCTCTCCACACTAGCTGTAGGGGGAATAAAAGAATGGCAGAGGATCAAGTTTGGGCATGATTAAGAAAGTACATTAATTGGGTTATCCAAGAAACTCTTCCCACTGGTGACCAGCTTACATGGAGTTTGAACTGGTCAAAACAGAGATCTTCTGGCCTCATGACTTATGATACATTATCTTTGTCTCTGGTCCATGAGAAAAGCCTAGATGAAAAGAAAAGCTAGGCACAGTGTTATTTCTCCTATGTTTGGATGGGGCTGTCTTATGATAAGGGAATAGGAAAAGGTCACTGTGTGGTTTGGGATAATGTTTATAGAAAGAACATTGTAAAGCTGTAAACCACATAAGGTATTGTTATTTTGTGGATTAAGACAATACAGCCGGAAGGAACCCTTGATACCACCTAACTCCTTCATGTCACAGGCCTAGGAGGGTCAAGTGTATTTACATACCAAGTAGTGGTAAGCAGTGGAGATTCTGGATCCTGACATACCTGTTTGACGCTCAGTCTTGCCACATACAAGTTTATGACTTTGGGTTTGAGGAGGGCCTCACAGAGGTGAAGGGTTATGTCACACAGAGTACAGTTTGCCAGATGGGCAGGCATTCCAGATGGAGAGACTGAGGGTGTGTCCACAGAGAAAGGGTCGGGAGGGAGAGAGGCCTGCACAAAGAGCCGGTGCAGGTGGGTGTAGCTGGTGCACTTTCTTCCCGGGGAATGAAGAGAAACAGTGCCGAGAAAACCTGGGCTTTTCCCGAGAACACTTCATTGCCACAATTTTTTTTCTTGCTATTCACTATTACTTTATATCAATAATAGACTCAAAGAAGGCTGAGTTGCTACAACTCTAGGACAGCTGTCTTTATCAACATATTTTGCAGTCTAGTCCTGCAACTAGTCAGGAGTTGGGATATTGCTGGTCTTATGGAGTCCCTTCTCCTTCCTCTGTGAGCTGAGCTGTCTTCAGCCCAATGCCCAGCCTGGCTCTCTTGGACAAAAAAGCTCAGGGTGCAGTTAGAAAACATTAATAATAGGGGTGCCTGGGTGGCTCAGTCGGTTAAGCATCCAACTTCTGCTGGAAGCCATTCTGACCCCACTAAAGTTCAGAAAACTCCTTGTGAGGTAAGGCGGTTTGCAAGGTGGGGCTGTCAGATAACAACTGATGTAGATGTCTACCCCCGACTCCATTATTTTTGCTTGAGCACCGACCCCCAAGGCGCCTTGTTGACTGGTATCAAGAGTGACTTGCCCCCTTATCCAAAAAAATATGCTAATTGTACCTTGTGAAGGAATTTATTATAGGAATTTCTTCTTTTTGTTTATGGGAGCAAATATTACATTTTCTGAGAAACCTGTTTTACTTCCCCTCAAGAAAACAGGCTATTGACCCCAGCTCACAAAGAATTAACTTTTGCCTTTGCTATGCTAAAAACGCTGCCTTGTATTTGAATGCTAAAGATACATTCCTTCCCCATATGATAAGCATCTAAGTGACCTACATCAATCACTATTGATAAAGATTAGGCATTGAGTCTTCTACCAATCTGTGTTCTGGGAAATTTTTACATACCAATGAATTTGTCATCAGGAATCATTGTCTAAGGCAATCGCCACTTCTGTTTTGTACCCCATACATTTTTTTCAATAAATAAAGCTGACCCTCCAGTCAGTGCAGAGATGCCTGCCTGGTGATCAGAAAGAAACTCAAGGCTCTCTCACTCCCTTTCACCAACACTGACACCGTTCATCCATCCTTCAGGAGCCCTGGACCTGCTGGAGCTGCTGGCAGACTTCGGCTCAGGTCATGATCTCACGGTTTGTGGGTTTGATCCCCGAATCAGGCTCTGTGCTGTCAGTTCAGGGAGCCTGCTTCAGATTCTGCGTCTCCCTCTCTTTCTCTCTGTCCCTTCCCCATTAGCACTCTGAATCTGTCTCCCAAAAATGAACAAAAACATTTAAAAAATTTTAGGAAACATTAATAATAGCTACTATTCCTATGTCCTGGCATTGTTCTAACTGTTGAGTGTATTGATTTATTTAATCTTTGCAAAAACCTTATGAAGTAAGCACAACTATACTTTTTCTCAACTCTTCAAGACCTTTCTGGGTTTTTTTTTTCAAATTTATTTATTTATTTTTATTTATTCTTGAGAGACAGAGAGAGATAGCACGAACAGGGGAGGGTCAGAAAGAGAGGGAGATACAGAATCTGAAGCAGGTTTCAGACTCTGAGCTAGCTGTCAGCATAGAGCCTGACGCGGGACTCGAACCCACGAACTGTGAGATCATGACCTGAGCCGAAGCAGGACGCTTAACCGACTAGGCCACCCAAGTGCCCCTCTTCAAAACTTTTCTAGAGAAGTAGAACAAAATACAAAAATATGTAGATGTTTAATATATTTTATTATATATTAACAAATATGATTATAATAACATTGATTTATGTAAGTTTTTAAAAAATGTTTATTTTTGAGAGAGAGGAAGAGAGAGAGCACACATGAGGAGAAGCAGAGAGAGAGAAAGGGAGACACAGAATCTGAAGCAGGCTCCACACTCTGAGCTGTCAGCACGGAATGCAATGTGGGGCTCAAACTCACCAACTGTGAGATCATGACCTGAGCCTAATTGGGACGCTTAACTGACTGAGCCACCCAGACACCCCTGAATTTATTAAGGTACTTAAGCTGGCACCCAACAGTCACTAACTCCCAGCACAAGAAACAAAATTAGCATCCAAAGGGTTTCTGGCGGTCCCATCCGGTCACCAGTCCTCCTCAGCTCCCAAAGCAACACCACCCTTACTTCTAACAGCAGAGCTCACTGAGTTTGTTTTGTACAGTATTACTTCTAGCTTCTTTGGGTTACACTACATTGTGGTAATTACAGGTAGGCTCATTTTCTCTCTTTGCTACATTATTTCCTTTACCTTGTATCTTGCAACATTTTAAGACCCAGAAAAGTTGAAAAACTAGTACAGTGAATAGTCACATAGCCTTTATTTCCAGCATGAAGGACTGCTATTATTTTCACTTTATAAGATGAGGGAACTAAGACAAAGAGAAATTAGGTAATGAGCCCAGGTCATGCCCTTAGGATCTAATCTTGCCTGGCTGCCTGCTTAGTCATAAAACTGTGGGCAAATCCCATAACTTGTCTGAAACTGTTTCTTCATTTATAAGATGGGAGTAACAATGCCCATTTCATTGAGTTTCCAGACTGTTGTGAAGGTCAAATGTGAGGAATAGGTGAACGTGCTATGTGAGGAATAAAGGGGTGATGTTCTACAGGGGTGTTGTTAAAAATGCAGGCTCCTGGGCCTCACTCCCTAGAGATTTGGTAGGTCTGGGGCAGGGAGCTGAATGTTTAACAAGCACCAGGTGATTCTGAAGCACTAATTCCCTACCTCACTATGCAAAAACAATTCTTTAAAAAGAATTTTATTTTGAGAGAGAGCAAGAGAGCACGCACATGGGAGGGGTGGGATAGAAAGTGAACTCACAAACTGTGAGATCAGGGCCTGAATCAAAATCAAGAGTCAGATGGTTAACTGATTTAAGATTAGTCCCCGGAGCCCTCTCCTTTACCGAAATAAAAAAGCAAAAAGAAGCTTGCTTGTTCTTGAGGACAAGTGACTCAGGAGTTTAAAAGAGGACAAGATGGAGCCCTTGTAGGTGAAAGGGCAAGAGTTTTCTGTTGCAAAATGAGAGGTCAGATTAGAGGGAAGTTAAAAAAAACAAACATGACACTCAACTATTACTCAAAATTCAACACATTCCTGCCATCTTACATCACTGCAGGGGTTAGATTAACAACTGACACACCAAACATCTGATGACACCCCTAACAAAGCTGAAACAACAAAAAGAAAAAAAAAGGGGGGGGAGAGAATTTGATTGCTTTAAGTATTGAAAATGTCAACATAGTGGGGGTTAAACCTAAAAACACACTCAGTACCTTTTTGGACTTCATTAACATTCATCTTATGGTTTAGTATGTGTTTTATTTTGCATCGCATAGTGCGAGAGGGAGGGAGAAATACTGTGTTTTTTTGCGGAGGGCCTCTAGATGCAGGGCTCCGGTCTTGTATAAGGGATACATTTTTTAAATTGTTTAAAAATTTTCCCCATTTATTTTTGAGAGAGAGAGAGAGCGAGCGCGAGAGCAGGGGAGGGTCAGAGAGAGGGAGACATAGAAGACAGGCTCCAGGCGCTGAGCTGTTCGCCGGACACAGGGCTCGAACCCACAAACCGTGAGACCATGACCTGAGCCGAAGTCGGACGCTTAACCGACTGAGCCACCCAGGCGCGGCATAAGGGATACATTTTTAAGAATCAGCTTGGAGCTTTAGATATGATACACAGTATCTCTGTGCACGTAACACGAGTTAAGTAATGGAGGTAAATGTCTTTGGGGGCTTTCTGTGGTGGAAACGCCACTGCTTTACAAAGCGAGTCGCCGGGCTCCGGGAGGCGGCGACGACCCGGCGGCCGTCCCGGGCGCGAGCTCCCCTCCACCTGCCAACGGTCCCCTGTTTACCTTCCCCGTGAGAGCGCGAGGGGCGAGGGCCGGCGGCGACAGCACGCGGAGGTCCCCTGTCCGTTCCGGGACACGTCCACGGAACTCCTCCCCAGCCGGGGCCGTTGCACAACTCGTTTCCTCAGACAATCTGACTCAAGTCCCTGCATTTTAGTCTGGCGCCATAGACCACTCGGCCATCCTGACACTGCAAGTCCCTGCATTTTAAAGACGAAAAAACTGGGACTCCAATATTGACGGTGTAACCACCTACCGCGTCCTTTCTTCGAAAAAGCATAACCAACAATTTTTTTAAAAGATCGTCTTGCATCATCAGCACAGGCATCTATCATCCTGGAGTGATTTGGGAATAACTGTCACTGAGGGAAAAAAAGGGGGGGGGGGACCAACCGACGGTACTCTAAAGCCCTTCCTGTAAATTAAATAAAATGAGAACTACATTTGAAAAGTCTTAAAAGAGCAATAGAACAATCTCTACAGGTCCGTCATCAGGTTGGAGTTTCACCAAACGTTATAAGGAATTTACTCGATAAAAAGAAGTCCAGAAGCCGCCGTTTCCATTTTTAAAGGCAGTTCTATTCTGAGGAGTGACGGTGATCAACAGGTTACGGCTCCTTTGTGCGCGCGACTCCGCCGCCTTTTACAAAACCCGCGAGCCCGCCTGCGCACCAGTCGCCTCCGCCACCCGCCGGGCGGGGCGCTCCTCCCGGGGGGAGCTGGACCCTCGGGTGGGGCCGCGGATCACGTGCTGCGGGGGCGCGGGGGGCGGGGCCGGCGGGGTATATAGCTTGGTGGCCAGCATCGGCTCTGAACGCGGTGTGGGATTCTTCGGAGCGTGGTGTCTACGCTGCAGTCGGTTGGTAGGTGCGCACCCCTGTGCATCCGGCGGCCTGGCCCGGGTCTCCCCGCGGGGCTCCAGGCTGGAAGACTGGGAGGTGGTCCCTGAGCCCGCCGGCCTCGCGGCGGTTTCCGGGTCCGGGCTGGGAAGGGGCGGTCTCCTGGGCCTGCGCTTTCCACCCTTGCTTCCCCCCCCCACCCCCCTTCCCCGAATCTTTTCTGCTCACAGCTTCAGTGTGGGTATGTAGCTTCTTGGCTTGGTTGCGGGGTAACAGTTTCCATTTGTCCCGAATCTTGGGAAGGAAGTGTACTAGCAAATCATCTTCAGGAACAATTGGATGGGGTTCACAGCGACAGCAAGGCTGTGGGTACTGGCGCCTGACTTGCACCTTCAGCGTGGCTCTTACTCATTTCCTGTGGCACTGGGACCCTCGGAAGCCGGAGGGTGAGCTGTCAGGCGCTGAAGTGGTGACCAGTAGGCCGTGCACATTCTTCCTTCCCAGCTCTGCTGCCTTGCGGTGAAGAGTTTTGTACGGGTGTATTGGTCGTTGGAGGAACTAAATTAGCATTGGAGCCCACGCTTCCTCTTGTGCTTGGTCTCCCCTAGACTAGTAGCAGTCCTTCACCAAGAAGGAATAAATTTCGTAAAGCGCTCCAGCTTCATATTCATGACTGTCAAAGATGCCTTCTTCCTGAAACCTTTCATTTTAAAAAATATTTTGGGGGTGTTTGGGTGGCTCAGTTGGTTAAGCGTCCAACCTCGGCTGGGGTCCTGGTCATGATCTCCGGGTTAGTGGTGACAGCTCAGAGCCTGGGGCCTGCTTTTGATTACGTGTCTCTCTCTCTGCTCCTCCCTTGACCACATGCTCTCTCTCAAAAAGAAAAAAAAAATTAAAATTTTTAATAACATTTTACATTTAATTACATTTAATTACTCTCTACCCCCAGAATGGGGCTTCAACTCACAACCCCCCAGATCAAGAGTTCTGTGGTCTACCTTCTGAGCCAGCCAGACGCCCCCCTCTTTAGTTTTATCCTGGATTTTAACTTGATTCCAAAATTTTTGTGAACAGATGTTCCTTTTCCAAAGGCATTCCTAGTATCCTGGTGAGAAACAAGACAAACATCTCAACAACTTTGCTTTTTCCTGTAGACCCTCTTTTCTGTTGGAATTTTACCCATAATTTCCTGAGCCAGCCTCAGCCGATGTTTGCCTAGGGGAGAGCTGCCAGCTTGAGGGTGGGGAGAAATGCAGAAAACTACACTCATTGTATCTTGAATGGTTCTCTTGAAATTAGCATTTACCTGGGTGGGGAATGAATCTGGGCGAGTCTTATCCTGGTGTCCTGAAAGAAGTTTCTCTTCTGCAGGTTTCCTTCTCCGGTAAGAAAAATGGCATCGGTCGCAGTTGATCCACAACCGGTATGACCTTTACATACAGTTTCTTGATTCCTTTCCCTCCCCGTGTGTTTTGAGGAATTAACACTTCCCTCTGCCTTGGTTGCAGAGTGTGGTCATGAGGGTCGCTAACCTACCCTTGGTGAGCTCCACCTATGACCTGGTCTCCTCGGCCTATGTCAGTACAAAGGATCAGTATCCCTGCTTGAAGTCTGTGTGTGAGATGGCCGAGAAGGGTGTGAAGACCATCACTTCCGTGGCTGTGACGAGTGCTCTACCCATCCTCCAGAAGCTAGAGCCACACAGTGAGTTCTGCTTTTTTCCTCAACATTCATGCCAAGAGCTTGGGCAAGGGATGAGCCAGGAACTGTCTAGAAGATGTGAATGCCAGCCTTATGCCCTTAGCACTTAGAGGCCACCTCAGAATCCCCTCTGTCTTTCCTAAGGCACATACTGCCTTTATTTACAAACTGCTGGGCAGGGGTGCTGGCGTGGCTGAGTTGGTTGAGCATCTGACTCTGACTCTGATTCTGATTCCTGACTTGGGCTCAGGTCATGATCTCACAGTTCCAGAGTTTGAACCCCACATGAGGCTCTGTGCTGACAGTGTGGGGCCTGCTTGGGATTCTGTCTCCATCTCTCTGTTCCTCCCTGCTTGCTTGCTCTCTCTCTCAAAATAAACTTAAAAAAACAAAGAGCCCTGCCAGGTGGCGCTCATTGTTACGGAAAGCACGCCTAACAATAGCAGATGTTCATGATAGTTAAACAGTCTTCCAGAGATGCCTCTGTGACAGCTGAGATCATAAGGGGAGCTAGTGGGTGAAATGAAATACTGATTTCCTTGGGATCACACAATATGCACGAGCTATTGTCAAAAGTAACATTTTTGAGATATGATTAGCACACCGTAGGATTCTCCCACTTAAAGTGTACAATGAAGTGGTTTTTATTCCCTGAATTGTGCAAGTGTCTCTTATAATCCATTTTAGAACCTTTTCATCCCCTCAGGAAGGGACCTCATACAAGTTTCTGTTTAGAATGTTGAAAAAGTTCTGGAAATAATGTGATACTTGCATACCATTGTGAATGAACTTAATGGCTCTGAATTATGCAGAGATAAAACCATTTTTATTCTATTTTTTTTAAACATTTATTTAAAAAAATTTTTTTAACCATTTTTATTTTAAAGAGTGAAATGGTGAAGTGTATGTTTATATTTGGCTACAATTTTTTTAAAAAGGATGAAACCTTAACACCCATTAGCAGTCTCTCCCCGTTTCCTTCCAACCCCTCTTAGGCAACTACTAATCTATTTTCTATCTTTATAGACTTCTCCTTTCTGAACATTTAGTATAAATGGAACCATTAAAATGTTTTTCATGACTGGCTTCTTTCATTTAGCATAATGTTTTCAGGGTTTATCCATGTTGTGTCATGTCAGCTTCTTTTATTCTGGAATAATTTCCCGTTGTGTGGATAGATTGTGTTTTATTCATCATCAGTTGATGGACATTTGGGTTGCTTCTACTTTTGTCAATGATGAATCATAAATGTTCTTGTGAACATTTGTGACCAAGATTTCATGTGGATGTGTGTTTTCAGTCGTCTTGGGTGTACACCTAGGAGTGGGGTTGCTGGGTCATATATTAACTATTTTGAGGACCCGACAGATCGTTTTCCAAAGAAGCTGCACCGTTTCCCATTCCCACTAGTGGTGTATGAAGGGTCCCATTTTTTCACGTTATTAATTGCTTTTGAGTAAAGGGTTAGATACTTCCTCTAAACGGTTAAATCATGGACTTCTAGGATTGTAAGGAATCATTAGAGACCAGTTTTCCAACTCTGCTCCTTCCCAAATGAATTTGTTACTAGTGCTTGGCTTGGCCATCACTGTAAGGAAGCTTAGGCTAAAATCTGGGCTTTGTTGGTGAGACTCGGAGTATGCTATTAGCATACTGTTTCCTGGTAATAACTCCAAATTAACACTACCACTTACTGAACTAAGTGTAGGTAGGCATTAAACTGGACAGGAAGCACTAATTTTTAGAATTTTCAGATACCTCCCTCCCTGAATGAGTGTTCACATGAAGCCTGGATTCTCTTGGCATCAACTTTAGATATCAATCAGTTGATGAGGAAGACGTTTCTTCACCAACTTCCTAGCTGGCTTGTCCTTGCCTCTGCCTGCTGCTCCCTTCCACTTGCTTATTTTCTTCTCTGTAGAAGACAGTTGCCAGCAACCTACTAAGTCTCTTCTGTCTGAGCTGGAGAAACGAGGCAATGCAATGCACTATAAATGAAGACCAACATTCTTCCATTTTTTTTATAAAAAGGCCAAAGGTTCAAGGTATAATCATATGCATTCTTTTTTTTAAATCATATGCATTGTTATCTTCATATCACCTTTTCCCCATTTGTAAAGAGCCTAAATGTCCAACAACTGACAAATGGATCAAGATATGGTTTATCTATACAATGGAATACTACATGGCAATGAGAAAGAATGAAATCTGATCATTCATAGCAACGTGGATGGAACTCAAGGGTGTTATGCTAAGTGAAAGAAGTCAGGCAGAGAAAGAGAGATACCATATTTTCACTTCTAAGTGAAACAGGAGAAACTTAACAGATGACCACAGGGGTGGGGAAGGGGAAAAAATAGTTGGGGAGAGGGAGGGAGGCAAGCCATGAGAGACGCTTGAATACTGAGAACAAACTGAGCGCTGATGGAGGAAGGGGAGAGGGGAAGTGGGGTGATGGGCATGGAGGAGGCACTTGTCGAGATGAGCACTGGGTGTTGTATGGAAACCAACTTGACAGTAAACTGTAAAAAAGAAATCACAAGAAAAGAAACCATTCTCCCCATTTGTGATTCTTCTAGTTGCAGTTGCCAATACCTATGCTTGTAAGGGGCTAGACAGGATCGAGGAGAAACTGCCTATTCTGAATCAGCCAACAACCCAGGTGAGTGTGGTCGGGCAGGAGCGCTAGGGCTTGCTGCCTCGCACGTCTTCATGTTCTGTCTGGTTAGCCCAGGCTGTGCATGTCATAAACGGGAATAAATTCTCCGGGATGTATTTTTGAAAGAGTGATGGCCACTCCCTTACTTGCTGAATTATTGTCTGACTCTGTCTGGGGAGCAAGATGAACCAGCCCCCCTTGGATGGTGCTGCTTTAGTGTGATCTTGATTGATTGGTGGTTTTGCCTCTGTAAATACTGCTGTCACAAGTAACTGATTCCCGTGTGGTGTTAGATAAATGCAGAGGTGGTAGATAAAAACTCTCACCTGGTGTCTGAGAGCCCATCTGTTAGGTTGGGGAACTGACATCTCTGCCCAGATGTTGGCCTTCTGGAGCTGTGGGCACGGGACCACCTGTCTGTGCTTCTCGGCACGCACAGGCTACTGCCCCCTCGTGAGTGTGTCAACATGGAAAATGCCATTCTTCTCCAGAGTACCTTTTGTACCTTATTACGTGTTCTTTCTAATTAACAAAATCTAGATCTTGACAAATTTTATATCATTTTATCTTGCTTGCTCCTCCAACAACTCTTGAGTGGCAGCAGGTAGATAGGGCAGAGAAACCTGATAAGGAAATTGATGCTTCTCAACTCTTGGTCTTTTGTCTAAGACCTAAAGCCAGAGAGCAAAAGGGCCAGATTCCTTGTTAAGCACTTCAGACGAGGCTGCCCTAATTAAGACTATAATTACATATTTACACCTGCGTTTCTCATCAGCTAAACTCCGTTTTTTTACTTGTAGGTTGTTGCCAGTGCCAGAGGCGCTATGACTGGGGCAAAAGATGCTGTGACAACCACTGTGACTGGGGCCAAGGATACCATGGCCAGCACCATCACCGGGGTGATGGACAAGACCAAAGGAGCAGTGACCGGCAGTGTGGAGAAGACCAAGTCTATGGTCAATGGCAGCATTAACACAGTCTTGGGAAGCCGGATGGTGCAGCTGGTTAGCAGTGGAGTAGAGAATGCACTCACGAAATCCGAGTTGCTGGTAGACCAGTATCTCCCTCTTACTGAGGAAGAACTAGGTAATTGGATGTTTGTCTTGACCTGTTGGTTTATATTCTGAACTCATAGTTGATATCATATATTTATGTCTTTAAATCAGTTTTTTAAAACTGCTCCATTGAGATCTGCTTCATATACCAAAAAGCCACCTGTTTGATTTTGAGTAAAGAGTTCTAAGTTTCACGTTGAATCCTACAAAGTTGGAAACTTTGGGGAGAAATTAACTTAGAGAATTTTTCTATAAATGCATTATTGTCAGTGGGCCGCTTTACAGAATCATCAAACATTTAGTGCCTACTATGTGTCGGATACCGTGTTGCCCGAGAAGCTCACTCTACTGGGTTGAGACACGTGTAGATAAAAATGTCAGATGCAGTAAAACGTATGTTTTGGGTGGTCCTGTCCAGCAGCAGACAGGAGCTGCCCTCCGGGAATGAGAGCATAATTGCCAGGTGGGTGGGTAGAATCAACAAGGTAAGATCTGGTTAGAGTCCAGGCCTCATCACTTCTAGGTGTGATCGCTTAGGACTTTTGCTCCTTTTTTTTCCCCTAATTTCAGAAAAAGAAGCAAAAAAAGTCGAAGGGTTTGACACGGTTCAAAAGCCAAGTTATTACATTAGACTGGGGTCCCTGTCCACCAAGCTCCGCTCACGCGCCTACCAGCAGGCTCTCACCAGGGTTAAAGAAGCCAAGCAAAAAAGCCAGGAGACCATTTGTCAGCTCCATTCCACTGTTAACCTGGTGAGTAGAACTTCATTTAAAGAGAGCCAAAGTGAGTTCATTTCTCTGGAGGGATGAGAGAAAATGTAATCATGAAATCCAGTAATTTTAATCTTCTGAACGATCCAATAGAAAAACGGGCAGAGAGTTATACAGACAGCTCGCTGAAAAGGAAGGATAAACAGCTGAAATACACGAAGCGATGTTAGTCTTACTCTGAGGGACCAAGTTACAGCTGCTTCTCATGGCCTATCGCACTGGCAAAACTGGCTGCTGTGGGCAGAGAGGTAGAGAGGCGTGCCTGTATTTGTGCCCTTCTGGGGGATTGTTCTGAGCAAATTACAAACACACCTATGCCCTGGGCTGTTTTACTTTTAGAATGTTCCCTTCTGAATATAAATGTACAGTTGCATAGAAGTTTAGAATTGCAAAACACCATAAACAATGCCTGTCAACTAATAGGAAACTACTTAAATCGATACATCACAAAAGACTATTGTGTAGCCATTAAAGATTGCCAAGTTGCAGAACAGTGTGTATTGTACTACCATTAGAAGCTGGTTTCTTCTCAGAAGGAAGGGGAAAGAGGTCGCTGGCAACAGGGAAGAGGAAGAGGGGAGGTTTTATTTATATGTGTGTTAAATTTGAGCTGTCTTACCCATGTTAAACTGGAGGTAAATTTGGAGACAGTGACTTAATAGTTAAATAGAGGCAGTAAAGAACTATGATTACTTGGTTGATTTACAAAAACTGGTAATAAATAACAATGATAGTGGCGATAACCCTCCTTAAACTCTCGTGGGAATTCTTGTTTTTTATATTATCTGATTTATAGCATCTGAGAACAGGTTAACACGAAGGTCTGACTAGTTTGTTCCTTTGTGTTATTTCACCGTATCCGTATCCTAGATTGAATTTGCCAGGAAGAATGTGCAGAGTGCCAACCAGAAAATTCAAGGTGCTCAGGACAAATTCTATCTCTCCTGGATGGAATGGAAGAGAAGCATTGGCCATGATGATACTGATGAGTCCCACTGTGCTGAGGTAAGACCGTGGGGACTGCCATCCACTACTGTTTCTAAAGATGTTCTGAAAACACTTTTCATTTCCGTTTTCCCGTTATTCCTCTTAGAATACTGTCCTCTATCACAAGTTTGAACAATATCGTGTACACGGGTTGGTCTGTGACAGAAAAACAAGATATGCAGTAACATTACCAACCTAGAGACAACACATCTTGCCGGTACCAGAATACAACTAAATGGGAAACTCACAGGGGATCCAGGCACTTTTATTGCCACAGGGCTTTCTGATAGCATCAACACGGCTGCTGGGTGCTATGAGAATATATAGGAGAGGGACCTAACTCTGCCTTAGAGAAAGAAAGGATGGGTGAGTCAGATGGCTTCCTGGAAGAGACGAGTGCTAAGTTGAGGTCTCATGGGGGAATAGACTAGGTGAAAGGGCAGTAAGGGCACAAGTGTTCCAGACAGAAGAAACACCACGCTGCGTCCTAGAAAGTGGGTCTTTGGGTTCAAAAAGCTAGTGTGCCTACTGAAAAAAGGACAATACTGCTCTACTCAGGGTTCTTAGGAGGATTTTTAAGTCAAAGAAGCCCACGTATGTGATAGACACATACCCAGTTTACTGTAATCGAACTGACTGATACATAGCACTGTTGGATCCACGGCTGATTCTTAAACTTGCTTTATTTTTAGCACATTGAGTCACGGACTCTTGCTATTGCCCGCAACCTGACTCAGCAGCTCCAGACCACGTGCCACACCCTGCTGTCCAACATCCAGGGGTTACCACAGAACATCCAAGAGCAGGCCAACCACGTGGGGGTGATGGCTGGTGACCTCTACTCCATGTTCCGCAGCGCTGCCTCCTTTAAGGAAGTGTCTGATGGCCTCCTCGCTTCTAGCAAGGGGCAGCTGCAGAAAATGAAGGAGTCTTTAGATGATGTGATGGATTATCTTGTTAACAACACACCTCTCAACTGGCTGGTAGGTCCTTTTTATCCTCAGCTGACCGAGTCTCAGAACACTCAGGAGCCTGGTGCAGAGAAGGACACAACCAGTCAGGTCCAGCAGCCTCCACACAAGACCCCTTAAACCTGTCCTTGTCACCGGTGGACAGTGCAGCCAGCTAGATGATCCTTTCTGTTCTGTTGAAATTAACCTGCTAGACAGCCTGGAGTTGGGGAAGCAGCGAGCTAGAACAAAGGTCCCCAGTTGCAGTCATTTCTAACCGGATTCAGAGCTTTAAAATTTCTGGCATCAGCAGGTATGTTCTGTTGCTTACCTGGCTGGTCAGAAAAGAATGCTAGGTAATACACTGGTCGAACTCCCAAAGTTCCGGTGCTTTATGGTCTCTGCCTGTTACCATTTTTGCTGTTTACTTGTATTGAATAAAAACACCTCCGTGTGGGCTGTGGTGTGAACTGGGGTCTGCTCCGGTTTGGTCTGAGCAGGTTTGATCACGGATTTGTTTCACCAAGCATGCTTGTACAACTTTAGTTTTTTATTTTTCATAAAGGAATGTCCCCTCTGAATTCAATAAAATTCACTGCAGAATAGAGAACTTCATGCTGTGTGTTCCATGTGCTTTGTGTGTCGCTTTCATAGACCTGCTTGGCCTGCATGGCGGGTGATTAACACACAACTGTGAGTTCCCAGGGGCCCAGTGGGGAGCTTGGCAGGTAATAACACTAGAAAGCTAGTGCTAAAAATGGAGGGTTCGACAACAGGTTTTAAACAAATTAAAAGCTAATGTGTACACAAAGTTTTACAAGGTGACGTTGTTGCCTTTATCTCCTCATTTACTCAACCTCTGAGAGGGAGTTTTTAGGCCAGTAGAGGGCCACTCATGGCTGACTGCCTTGCTGAAAAGGAATCAAAACTGAAAGGAAGCGAGGGAGTGACTGTCGGCATTGGTTTCCTGTAATGGCAGTAGGCTCTTCTTGCTAAAGGGCTGTCGAAAGTGGGAGCCCTGAACTGAGACTAGGCAGTGTCCAGTCTCAGCTCAACTTGACTTGTCATGTTGTGACTTGGGGGAGAAAGTCACTAACAATAATAGTTGGTGAGATCCCTTAAGGAATAATTAGAAAGACTTTGGACCCCTCTGTAGGAAAGGATTCTTACCTCCTCCCAAGAGTGTTCAGACTTTTACTCCCTTGATGTTGGTCAACTAGGGAGGAAGTATCACGAATCTCCGTATAACAAAGCTACAGGATTCCAAACTTTGAAAAACAACTTGTCACATAGAGCTACATACTTCTGCCTGTCCCTGCTAAAAGGTTAGCAAGGCTGCCCTTCAGAACTTTGATGTGAATGAGACTATCAAAGCTTACAAAGGGACAGAACTAAATTTTTCCCCTTAAGGTAACTCCAGGTGAGAGGAATTGGAGGGGAGAGGCTCACGGAGATCCTTGAAGCCAAGAAGCACCTATTCTGGAAGGTGGACTGCCACAATTCCATGGGCTTCCAGGATGGAAACCCATCCAGCCACTGGCGTGCCTGCTCCCAGTAACTGGCATTTTCTAGAGCAACTGCCTCTTAATATTTTTTTACTTCTTAATCCAAAGTGGACATGACCTTGCCCCAAAACTCCAAGGCTCCTATTTTGTGGTTTATTCTAATTGGTTGGTAAACTACATACCGTAGCTAGACACCTACTTTCTCACCTGAGCATAAACTTGTTTTCCTATCATGAAAGTTACAGTGCCAACTGAGTTGCTTATGAAAATGAGACTGTTCTCAAAGCTGTTCATGAGCGAGACTACTTAGCTTCCAGAAGAACACCACTAGTCCTCCTTTTGTTGCCATGAGCTGGGCTCCCTTGTGGTTTTGTCTGGCTTTGTGTCTCCAGTCTGTGCCTACGTGCATTCCATTCTGTTGTCAACATGTTTCAGAATCCATGTTCTTGCATCTTAACAGCTTTATTGTTGCATAAACTGGCAGTTTTGGCTTAACAGACTTTTCCCCAAGGAGGATGATTTTTAAACATTTGGCTGCGTGAAGGCTGATGCAGCATGCTTGAGTTTGAAAGGTTTATTTTTCTTTGCATGGAATAATAACATGGACTCTCAGGTTAGTTCTGGGTAAAAAAGTCAAAAGAATATGGTGTACTAGCCATGAATCACTTAGCCTTAATTTTCTCATCTGTAATGTGAAATTAGTGATGCTTCAACAGATGGAAGTGAAATGTTTGAGGATGGGCAGTCTTTTTCGGTTTTTCACTAGAGGCATGGGGACACCACTGTGGGGCAGTGACATACAGCATCTTTAACTTGCCAGTCCAGGTGCAAGTATAATCAGGACATGATTAGGAAAATCTATCCACTACCGAAGTGCAATAGGCATTGAAGAGCTAATGAATGGAGAAGGGAAGAACTGAAACTTGGTCTATGTGAAATCTCTCTTCTAGAATATCATTTAGCTCATAAAGGTGGCTGGTGAGAGAGGTAGAAGTAAAGAGCAGGATAGATATTTGTGCATAAATCTTTAAGGAAATGGAGTCTAAATGATGCCTGGGAGAGCAGATGTGGGGGTATGGAAAGGAGGCCCCTTTGCTGGCCTGATCTCCCTGGGCTCTTACGGACTTGGGACCGCGCCAGCTCCAAGAGTGACCTCACACTGAGTCTGCATGGATGATGGTCTCGTGAAATGTAGGTAGCTTCATTACTCTATATATGTAGCTGCATTAAAAAATGATTTAATTCAATATTTGAGTTCCTAATAGTATAAGGCTTGGACTCTGCCCTGATGAAAGTGGAAAGACCAGAAACTTGGCTCAAGAGACTTTTATAGTCTCAGGGGAAGCTTGTTGAGGAATATTCAAATAACATCCTGGTATGGGACGCTATTTGTCCCTCACTCTGTCCCCGGGCTGCCAATTTAAAAATTCCTTACCTGTATTGTAAAGTTAGCCTGCAAAATATTACACTTCCCCGTAAGGCAGTATAGGAATGGCCAGGCAACAATTTGGGTCTTCGGTTTTATTGACCAAAGCAAAAGAGACTGCTAACTTAGCATTCCTGTGAGAGGAGGAAAAGGTTTTAATGTCTTCTAGAACTTAAGAAAGTGAGGAATGGAGTGCGTGAGTGGTTCAGACAGTTAAGTGTCTGACTCTTGGTTTTGGCTCAGGTCATGATCTCATGGTTCGTGAGTTTGCTGACAGTGCAGAGCCTGCTTGGGATTCTCTCTGTCTCCCTCTCTTTGCTCCTCCCTTGCTCCTGCTTGCTCGCTCGCTCTCTCAAAATAAATAAACTTAAAAATAAGGAAAGTAGTCTTGTTTAGTACATCTTACAAAAGTAAAGAATAGATTAAATTTTTTAAAATGTTCTTTATTTACTTTTGAGAGACAGAGAGAGACAGCATGAGCAGGGGAGGGTCAGAGAGAGAGGGAGACACAGAATCCGAAAACAGGCTCCACGCTCTGAGCTGTTAGCATACCCACAAACCATGAGATCATGACCTGAGCTGAAGCCAGACACCTAACCAACTGAGCCACCCAGGCACCCTGTAAAGTAAAGAATAGAATAAATGGTGCTTTTATGTAGATAGTGATGGAGAAATAGTAACCACTTAAATTATGTTTTCATATCTCTTGGGTATACATGTGGGAGTAGAATCATGAGTGGGTCATAGTCACTCTGTTTAATTGTTTGAGGAACTGCCGAACTTTTTTCCAAAGTGGCTGCACTATCTTACATGCCCACCAACAAGGGATGAGAATTCTGCTTTCTCCACATCTTCACCAACACTTGTTACTTGGCTTTTATTCATTCTATCCAACCTTTTTTTTTTTTAGATAAAAAAAATGTTTTTGATAGCAAGAGAGATCTAGCAAGGGAGGGGCAGAAGGGGGAAGGGACACAGGATCTGAGGTGGGCTCCATGCTGATGGTAGAGAGCCTGATATGGGGCTGGAAACCTACAAACTGCCAGATCATGACGTGAGCTGAACTCAGACGCTTAACTGACTGAGCCACCCAGGCACCTCTATCCAACCATTTATTAAAACTTAGCACTAATAAGAGTAGACGTCAAATAGCAAGAATCAAGCACTTTAATTTTTGTTTTGTCTGCACAGGCCAGAGCACAGGAAAACTCAGCTCAGGAGGTAGTTAATGGATCTATCAGGCTGACGCCCTTGTATAAAATGAACTCTCCGTGCGGATAACAGCACATCAGGGAGTGTTCTCCTTCCCTCTTTGTCTCTGCCAGGGCTTATCAACGGGAGAAATTGACAACATGCAGATTCCTGGGTTCCACCTCCAGAGAATCTGGTTATGAGTCTGGTGGAGGTACCAGACAACTGCAGTAGTTAAAAGCACTCCTTTAAAAAAATGAAAGCATCCCTTAAAATAAAAAGCACCATCCCTAGCGATTCCACTGGAGGCGATCCACTGAATACTGTTGGAGAAGCAAAGGGAACAGGACTAGGATTGTGTTAGACCTTTCCCTCCTGAAGCGAGTCACCGAGAGTGAAACCCACGGACACAAATGGAGATGGTGAATGGGTTTTATTTTAATTCGGCCGAACGGCCCCTCCTAAGTGTTGGCAAGTCCTCAGGAAAGAGCGCCGCTGAGCAGGAGCTCAGGGTTTTTAAGGGCTTTGGCAAGACAAGATAAGTCATCATTTAGTTAACCAATTACAGTTTATAGCATTGTTTAGTGGTCAACCATATTTTGATATACAAATGTAAGATTTGGGAGAGGCCTATCAATTTTAGAGTTCTTTGTCTCAGGAGAAATTTGAAGTGACCAATCATAGGTTTGAAGGGAAGGCGAAGCAGGTGCACAGAAGTGAGAATTTTGCCGTTAAAGGGTGGGATCTTACAACAGTATCTTGAAAAATAAGTCAACCTTTAAGTTATTAATTATGGGTTACAATTTAGGAGCCCGATTGCCCAACCCTTAATTGTCCACCAGGAAGAGGGTTGGAGAGTGAAACAATGGTTGGCATTTTTCCATTAGGGTCAGCCTGACCCGAGGAGGATCTTACAGTTACCTACAGTTCCTTGTCTCCAAGACTCTCAGGGTGGGTTCCATTAGGTGTACTACGCCCTATTTTTGGTTTTCCTGCTCAAATGAATGGAATACAAAGGAGTTAATAGTGACTAGCTGAAAGCTGAATGCAACGGATACATACCACGAATCGCTTTAATTTTGTTGTGATCGGTGCCAACCTGCTCCCTATGCTGAGAGTTCTAAGCACGTTCACAGATACTTGTTAGCTGAGGACAAAGCATCAGGGTACAAGAGGGCGTTTCTACAGTAGGGAAGGGGATGTGCACCAGAGAGGATGGTACTTGGCTGTCCCAAATTGTTCCGGTAAAGCAGAACCAAGACACCCTCCATTCTGTAGCTCACAATTACATAAACAAGCTGCATGTGCAATCTGTCATGGATGGTGAGATGTTTGTGCTAAATCGAACTCTCACCGGGGTTTACCTTATGTATTTGGTGGTAGAGCTCATCATTACCTCTTGCATGATCCTTTCATAGCCCTAGATATCAAATTACTTTTATACAAACTTAAATTTCAGTTTTTTCTTTTCACCTCATTAGTGCTTCTATACTTACTCTATTTCAAAATAAATCAATTTTCCTGATTCTGGGTCATATCAGCACGGCAAACACACCTTTACTAGCAAGTTACATTCCCACAGATGTTCTTTTTATTTCAGTAATAGTCTCACCTAGCCAGGGCCCCAGGCCACCAACCACTAGCCTACTGTTAGGCAAATTAGAAAATGGCACCTTATCCTCAACATGTGTAGTGCCACCTTCTGGAAAGTTATTATAACTTCTAATAAATATGTGACTCAATGAAGCCTGTGATATGAAAGGGGCCCCGAGGTTGTATGGTGAACAACCTGCAAAGGGTACACAGAGATGCAGGAAGTCTAGCATGGTCTCTTGGTTTCTTGAAAAGCATGCGTGGTTGGTTTCCTGTCCTTTCAGGGAGGGACTATGATTCTCTCATTAATTTCATAGTAAGTACCCGATTCAGAGTTTGGCCTCTATCCCTGAATGGGTATTCTCCAAAAGAGACTCCTTATACTCCATCAATGGTCCAAACTACACCTGCTCATGTCAATGAAAACGGGACTTATTTTCTTTTTTTTTCCATAATATTTTATTGTCAAATTGTTTTCCATATAACACCCAGTGCTCTTCCCCCTAAATGCCCTCCACCATCACCACCACCTCTTTTCCCCCCTCCCCCTTCCCCTTCAACTCTCAGTTCATTTTCAGCATTCAATAATCTCTCAAGTTTTGCATCCCTCCCTCTCCCCAACTCTCTCTCCTTCCTCTGCTTCCCCTGGTTCTCCATTAGGTCTCTCCTGTTTTCCTGCTAGACCTATGAGTGCAAACATATGGTTTCTGTCCTTCTCTGCCTGGCTTACTTCACTCAGCATGACACCCTCAAGGTCCATCCTACAAAAGGCTATATAGGTCATTTCCTCTCATTGCCATGTAGTACTCCATCGTGAATATATACCACATCTTCTTGATCCATTCGTCAGGTGATGGACATTTGGGCTCCTTCCATGTTTTGGCTATTGTTGACATTGCTGCTATGAACATTGGGGTACATGTGCTCCTATGCATCAGCATTTCTGTCTCTCTTGGGTAAATCCCCAGCAGTGCTATTGCTGGGTCATAAGGGAGTTCTATCGATAGTTTTCTGAGGAAACTCCATACTGTTTTCCAGGGGACTTATTTTCTAAATGTGCAAAATGATTTGTGCCACATTTCTAAAATCCTTGTGAAGGGGCGCCTGGGTGGCTCAGTAGTTGAACGTCCGACTTCAGCTCAGGTCATGATCTCATGGTTCATGGGTTCGAGCCCCACGTCAGGCTCTGTGCTAATTGCTAGCTCAGAGCCTGGAGCCTGCTTCAGATTCTGTGTCTCTTTCTCTCTCTGCCCCTCTCCTGTTCACGCTCTGTCTCTCTCTGTCTCTTAAAAATAAATAAATGTAAAAAAAAAAATTAAAACCCTCGTGAAGATGGTCAGGCACAATCACGACATTTTACATTAAACTCATCATGGAAACTTGACAGATTGTGACTACCTCTTAGCTGTCCCACCCTCTAGTCACAGCTCCAAGTAGGTTTTGCTGGTAGCCACAGATTGAATGGAAACTAGACACTGTGGATCATTCTGGATATATGGAATAAGAATTATTCATATGGTTCTTCTAAAGCATCTCAGGTACTAGGGCCCCTGGAGGGTTCAGTTGGTTAAGTGGCTGACTTCAGCTCAGGTCATGATCTCACAGTTTGTGAGTTTGAGACCTGTGTCTGGCTGTGCTGACAGCTCAGAACCTGGAGCCTGCTTCGGATTCTGTGTCTCCCTCTCTCTCTGCCCCTCGCCCATTTGTGCTCTGTCTCTTAAAAATAAAGAAACATTAAAAGGAATTTTTTAGGGGCACTGGGTGGCTCAGTTGGTTAAGTGTTAAACTGGCTCAGGTCATGATCTCAGGGTTCGTGATTTGAGCCCCACGTCAGCTCTGTGCTGACAACTCAGAGCCTGAAGGCTGCTTTGAATTCTGTGTCTCCCTTCCTCTGACCCTCCCCTACTCATGCTCTGTTTCCTCTCTCAAGAATAAATAAATATTTAAAAAAATTGTTTTTAAAGCATCTCAGGTACGAGAGGATTTCTTTCTTTTTGGACGGTGGTGCTGAAAACTTTTCTCCTAAAATTCTGAGTGTAGGATCCCCAACCTTTTACAAAGAATTCTGCCTTAGGCCAAGTTACCTAGCATACAGGTGACTTTGGAGGTACTGTGTGTGTGTGTGTGTGTGTGTGTGTGTGTGTGTTGGTATTTAAGGAACTTATGAAAATAAAAGCTACTGTTTATTGAGCACGTTTTACAAGTTAGGCTCATTTTACCTTCATTCTTTATCTATAGCCAAATCATGTATCTTTCTCACTTGAAAGGTGAGGAAAGAGGTTGAAAAGAGATGAGTGGTAGGATGGGGATTTAGTTTGATGTCTTATTGTTGTCAAATTGCATGTATTTTTTCTGTTCTAGCACTCTAGCTCTCTGATAAGCAGCTTGCTTCTTTGGTGTTCAGAAAATTTCTCTGCCCGTATCTTCTTGTGTTGTAGCTTCCTGTTCTATTTTATATTTGTTAAAAACAAAGTGATACTGGATGTTAAACATACTATTAACAGACTTAGTGCAGAAGAGAGAGCTAAGTAAGGTACATCTTTTAACCGAATAAAGCTCGAATTGCAATAGTTTACTTGTCTGACTGAGGCTCTGAACCAGTTTGTATAAGCATTGCTGGTTTTGGTGAATGTCACGTTGGATCGAATCTTTGCAAGGTGAACATTCATAAATAGCTAGAAAGTAGTTTGATCTACCCAAACTGAGAGCTTCAGAGAATAAATGGTAGAGTTTGTACCTCAGACCACAGTTCTCTGAGCACCGGAGTTCTTTGGGAAGATAAACAAGATTCCCTCTTCTTGTCTGTTTTTCCTCTTGTTTCATTTTCACTCTTTCTTAATTGTGAAATACACACAGCCTCAGATTTGCCACTTTAGCCATTCTTTCTTTTAATGCTTATTTGTTTTTGAGAGAGAGAGAGGGAGAGAGAGGGAAAGAGAGGGACAGAGCCCGAGCAGGGGGCAGAGAGAGAGGGAGACCTAGAATTTGAATCAGGCTCCTGGCTCTGAGCTGTCAGCACAGAGCTTAATGGGGGGCTGTAACTCACAAACCATGAGATCATGACCTGAGCTGAATGCAGTCAGTCACTTAACCGACTCTGCCACCCAGGCGCCCCCATATTAATTATTCTTAAGCATACAATTCAATCGTATGAGATACGTTCACTATATTGTGCCATCATTATCACTTTCCATTTCTAGAACTTTATTATTATTCCCAGCATAAACTCTGTTAACTATTAAAAGGTAACTCCTCATTCATTCCTCCTGCTGTCTGCGTTTTGATGTATTTTTGTTACTGTTTTGCGTCTGTTAGAAAATTAGCTTTTCCCCTCTGCTATTAAGATTCCAGCCTTTAGTAATTTATTATAAATTACTAATTTTCTGCTTCTAATCTGCTGTCGCCTCAGAAACATCACGTAGCTTACAAAAATTGTATGTAAAGTAGGAGCTAGTAGAACTTCTTATTCCTAAAAGTCTTTCCTATGCAGAGAAGAACTAGGACTTTGTGATGGTTGTTTCAACTATTAAAACACCTTTTCCTCCCTCAGTTCCTAGACCTTGCCCAAAGGGTTTATATTTGTAAGTCAGGCTTCTGGAACAGTGGAGTCTTACTGATTTTACGACAATAGTAGATTAATAGATGAATAACTGGAAATGCTTTATATTTTGTATTTCCAAAAAAAAAAAAAACCTTTTCATTTAGTAAGTTACCCCCTAGTTAGTTTCATTTTAAAGAGAAGTTTCATAATATGAGTGAACTGTGGTAATATGACTATAAATACCTTCCAGGAAGCATAGCTGTGGAGAAAGGGGGGCTCATTCACGTGCAGGAATCAGTGTCTCCATGAGCTCACGGGGGGGGGCGGGGGGGGGCTGACAGTGCATTTCATTAGTGCTTGTTTTAATATCCAGGATTCTTCTTTTACAGGTATTTGATTTCACTGCCATAGACTTGACATCCGAGACTGATGAAATTCCGGATATTATAGCTTTGGAAGAGGAGGATGGATCAGATCATTCACATGCTAATGGCCCTGAGTCCTCTCAGGGCAAAACGTTGAATAACTAACAAGAAAATACTTCTTTTGGCTGAATACAAATTCATGTCACATTAAACTTCATGCCTGCTTTTGTGTTTATTCCTGAGGCTTTGGGGATTAATCTATTGTGGGTTAATGTGTTTTTTTGGGGGGGGTTTTTTTGGCTACTTGGTCTTAATTGTAATGAAACTGATTGATCTAAACTTGTGTAAGAGAACCTAGTTCTGTATCATATATCATTTTATATAATTCTTCAAAATTTAATCATTGAAATGCCTATAATAAAAATGATGCTATATAATCTTGTTAGTGACTTTTTAAAAAATACTGGTATAGTGGACGTTTGTTTTTGTTTTTATTTTGGCCTCCCAGGATGGGGGTGTCTTAGTGGGTGTGTAGGTCCGTGGTTTTTTTTGTTTGTTTGTTTTTTGCTTTCTCAGAGCCTAGGGGTAGGCCTGAAAACAAGTCAACTGGGAGGAAGTATATCATGATGAGTAAAGATTGTGGATCTTAATCTTAGCTCTGCCACTTATGAGTTGTGTGACTTTAAAACAATTTACATAATTTCCCTGTATCTCACCTTCCTCATCTGTAAAATGGGGATTTAGTTTGATGATTATAATAGGTTTGTTATGAAGAATAAACAAATTAACATTTGTGAAAAGCTTAGAGCAATGCCTGGCACCGAGTAGCATTAAATAAATTGTAGAAACAATGGTCAGGCCAGTAGCAATGAGCATCCCTAGTGTCCAAATAATAGTTTTTTTTTTTAATGTTTATTGATTTTTTTGAAAGAGTGGGAGTGAGGGAGGGACAGAGAGAAAGTGGGACAAAGGATCCGAGGTGGCTCTGTGCTGACAGCAGTGAGCTCGATGTGTGGCTCAAACTCATGAACTGTGAGATCATGACCTGAGCTGAAGTCAGATGCTCAGTCGACTAGGCCACCCAGGTGCCCCTAAACGGTGGTTCTGAAATACCATTTCCCACTAAAAGAAATTAGGGCTTCTTGGAGAAATGGCTGATTTCAGATTTAAAGCAGAAAATGTACATGACAATCCTTGAACTTCTTGCTATTCCAGATAGCAAGGAAGCCAAATTGCAGAGTTTCCCATTGGCTAGAGATAGGACTATTTGAACTTCAGTGAGGATAATATTTGCAATAAAATATGAACCCCATTAAATATCTAAATATATCCCATTAAATATCTAAATATATCCTTATACATACAATTTCATTGGTCATCTTCAGGAGATGATAGCACACGAATTAACTGGTAAAATAAAGGGAAAGAATCAACAGTTTATCCTTCCTGTGTCTTTACCATGAGATAAAATAGACCATGAGGGAAAATTTCTATCGTAAAAGTATTGCTAATAACAGAAGAAAAAATGGTATCTTGATCAGTTTGGACTGCTGTAATAAATTACCTTAGACTGAGTAGTTTAAAATGTTTCTTTCTGAGAGAGAAAGGGAGAGTACAAGCAGGGGAGGAGCAGAGACACAGAACCTGAAGCAGGCTCCAGGCTCTCAGCACAGAGCCGGGTAGGAGGGCTCAAACCCACAAACTGTGAGATTGTGACCTGAGCCGAAGTCAGAAGCTTAACCGACTGAGACACCCAGATGCCCCCAGACTGAGTGGTTTAAACAAATATTTACTTCTCATAGGTCTGAAGGCCGTAAGTTGGAGATCTGTTTCAGCATGATTGTTTTGGTGAAGACTCTTCCTGGTGGCAGAGTCCACTTTTTGTATTTTCTGATGGTGGAAAGAGCAGAGAGAGAGAGAGAGGGAGAGAGAGAGAGAAAGCAGGCTCTTTTGTGACTCTTCTAAGGGCATTAATCCTATTCAGGAGGGTTCCATCCTGATGATTTCATCTAATGCTAATTACCTCCCGAAGACCCCACTTTCTAATACCAGCACATTGATGAATAGGGTTACAATATAGCAATGGAGGGGGGAGAGGCACAAACATTCGGTTCATAATAAACAATAAATAAGAATTTTAACATTTTGCAATCCCCAGTGAATTAATAGATCTAGGCATTTATCATCAATGCCTGTCAATGGCATAATTAAAGCTAAGTACTGCCTGGTGAAACAACATGTATCAGCTCTCATCTAAACTTGCCAAAGGGATCATACCTGAATCTCATCAATCCTCTAGATCCAGGTGTCAATTTAAGGAAATACAGAAGACAGAGACAGAGACGAACGTGTTGAACTGCAACAAAGATCCAGTTGTAAGAAAAAAATAAGAAAAACTTGTAAGAGAAAAAGGAGTGGGGGCAGATGGAGGGAAGCCAGTATATTAAATGAAATTATTTAAAAAGAACCCAACTCTGTGAAAAACTGAAGAAAAAAAAAGGTAAGGCAAAAACAAATAGTGACTAGAGAAGTACACTTAGGTGGCAAAACTGTACAAAAATGCAAAGAAGTGATTACTATAAAAGTGAGAATGGTGGTTCTTTTTGGGGAAGTGAAGGGTTTCTGGGATGGCGGGAAAAGTTTTATTTCTTATCCTTGGTGGTAGTTACAAGGGCATTCACCTATAATAATATGTGAAGCTATTTTTTAAAGAAGTAAATTGGATGGCTGGTATGTAAATCTTGCTGTTTTCTCAACTTAAGTCTCTGGCCTTTCCATGCTTTATTTATGCTACTCAATATTCATTGAATAAAACTTCAGAAGCAATTGTGATGCTTGCAAATAAAGAATGCTAATTGATATGAGTGGCTTTGGCTAGTTACTATTAGCAGTGAGGTGGGTATAGAAAACCTTTGAGAGGGGGGCACCTGGGTGGCTCAGTTGGTTAAGCATCTGGTTTCAGCTCAGGTCATGATCTCACAGTTTGTCAGTTTGAGCCCCACCTCAGGCTCTGTGCTAACAGCTTGGAGCCCACTTTGGATTTTGTGTCTCCCTGTCTCTCTGCTCTTCCTCTGCTCACACTCTGTCTCTCTCTCCTACAAAAATAAATAAGCATTAAAAGTTTTTAAAAAAATCTTTCAGGAGAAATTTTGCTGTAATAAGAAATAGAGTAGTAGCTAGAAAGAAATAGGGGTCAATAGATTTTTATTTATTAAAAATTTTTTAATGTTTATTTATTATTGAGACAGAGAGAAACGGAGCATGAGTCAGGGAGGAACAGAGAGGGAGACACAGAATCTGAAGCAGGGTCCAGGCTCTGAGCTGTCAGCACAGAGCCTGATGTGGGGCTCGAACTCACTAACCTTGAGATTATGACCTGAGTTGAAGTCAGTCGCTTAACCAACTGAGCTACCCAAGTGCCCCTGGATTTTTTTTAAACAATGGAAGCACAGCAGGTTTGTATATCTACGGGAAGAATTGGTGATGCAGGAGAGAATAAGAGACAGATGCTGGAGGAAATTCTTTGAGTAGGAGAAAATGAATGTGACCTGACGAATAAGTCAAAAGACTAATCTTAGGAGGTGCACCTTGAGATTCATTCAGATTAATGACATTAATATGGGCAACGATATAGGCAGGTTAGTAAACTGTTGATATAAGTCTTTTCTGGGAGAATCTATTAACATAAAACAAAAGATATCAATGAGAGGAGGAGAAAAGAAGCACTGGACATTTCAGGGAAGAAGATGTGTACAATTGTGTGGGGAGTGAGATTTGAGGAAAATAGTGTGGAGAGGGCAGGCCTAAGAGCCCATCTGAGTTGTCATAAATTTTGAGTGACAGCAGGCATCATGACTGTGTTTAGGGGCTAAGTTGCAGGTGTGGGGTAGGTAGAAAACTGGATGTAATAGGGAGCTGGGTTCAGCCAGATAAATTTGGCAAAGAGAAAAAGGGGCTAGACTGCTGAGAAGAGTTCAAGGAACTGAGAGGGCAGGACATTGAAAGGTCATTTAAGTGGATACTGAAATCAGCAAAGGTTATCCCACAAGGAATGCAGGAGAGACAAGTAAGTCTAAATCTAAAAAATGAGGTCCAGCACTCGATCTTACACATGACCTCCAAAAGCAAGAGTTGTGGGAGAAAGCATAAAATTCAAAGGAGCTGGTTTTAGTGAGGCAATAATTGCCAGAGGTGACATTAATAAGTAGAATACCCCCTCTCCCCCATTTCCAGGTCCTGTTATGTATGGAGTGTGAGGGAGAAAACGGTCATCAGTGGAGAGGGTTGCAGGAGGAAGCTGTATTGTTGCAGGATTCTCGCACAGAGAGTCTTGACACGGAGGCTTTTCTTTCCAGGAAGCAACTCTTATTCGTGCTGGCACTGCTCAGTTGGGTTCGGACCCAAAGAACTGAGTGTCCCACATCACATTGCATAGTTTTTAAAAATACATTTTCTATTTCTTTGTCTCTCATATATGGTAACACACATAAACATGCAGTCTAAGTGAGTTGTTTCAGTTTACAAGGTCATGGGGGATGTAGGCACCTGGGTGCACATCCAGGTGACCTTGAAGTCTTCTCTCCTCTTTTTCTCTCTCCTTAGTAAGGAGTCCCTACCACAGTATACTTAGGGGAGAGCCAGATTTCTTACAGCAGGAAAATGAAAGGAACATTTAGCATTTGAGGGCATATAAGATTTTACTAATAATAGACCTGGGGGTTAGTGGTTAGATGTGGTTAGATCTCACAGCTAAGGATACAGGTGAAGATGGAACCCAATGCTCTTTCACTACACCGAGTCACGGTCCTAAATCTACGGCTTTCAGCCGACGAAACAGACCTACATGAGCAAAAAGAGTCACAGACACTAAAAATCAGAAAGCGCGAAGCTGCACAGTCCTGCAAGATGCTTCTTGCAGTTACCCAAGCGCAAAAGTCAATGGCAGCGCAATGCACTGTGGGACTTGTAGTTTTTCCGCTGGGCCTGACGAGAAGGGAGGGCTAGAAGGGCGTTTTGCCTGGCGTGGAAGTCCCTCCTCCACCGGAAGTCGCGCACACTGGCGTTTACCGCTTTTCCGGAAGCGCGGGATTCTTGGTCTGTGTTGGGTTCGCTTAGGCAGCGGTACCGTGGTACCGTTAGGGGCTCCGTTTCTCTGAGACTTTACGGTCATTTGAGGTGAAATGGCTCCGGGCGAGAGAGGAACCAGCGGTGGCAGTGGAGGGGCCGCCACTTTCTCAGGCTCCCCGTAGGGAGGAAGCATGAAGGCCCCCTGAGTCGTTCGGGCCTGCGCTTAGTTCATTTGCAGTGTTACTGCCTCCCGCGAAGATGAGCTCGGTCTGGGTCACCGCTTTTGAGAAGGAGCATCTCTGGAAGTATCTGCAGGCGCTCGGTTTCGAGCCAGGCCCGGCCACCGTTGCCTGCGGAAAGATCGTGTCTCACACGCATCTCGGAGTGTAAGGAGCCTGGGCTGGCGGGGCGGGGGAGTCCGAGAGCAGGCGCGCTGGTATGACCCACTCTTTCGCGGACCTCGTTAGGTTAATGAATCTAGTAGTCGAGCTGTTACTGTGTGCCCGCAGTGGCTGCAAAGCCCTTGCTCCCAGTGGCGGCCGGCCTGGTGGCAGAAGCCAACAATTACGGGATGAGCTGGGAGCGCTCTGTAGGGGAGGGATGTCTGTCTGCAGTTGGAGCCAAACTGGAGGGAAAGCTTAATCCTGCTTTAGTGGTGATGCTGGGTGATGTGTGACGTTGAGGGGGGGTGGCGAGTTGGCGGTGGAAGGGTGTGGGAACAGTATATTCTGTGGCGTTAGGACTCGAGAGTCTTTCAATTTTAAGGTGGTTCTTTAGTTTGTAATTTTTACTTTTTGTATTAGCAAAAACTATGTTTTCCGTAGTTCGCAAAAAATAGTAGAAATGGGTATTAGAATGAAAAGTAAAAGTCCCTTTGTCACTAACACAATAGTTATCATAAATCTAAATACTTCGTTTATATTTCTATGTCTAAACTTATCAACTGTAGAGTATTATCTTACCCACTATAAGCAAAGAGAAATTTGAGATATATAGGCTATTTCCTGTCATCAATCTTTTGACTTTCCTGATTATTTCAGTTTTCTTATAGGCAGTGTTTATTAAAAAAAATTTTTTTTTTGAATTTTAGAGAAAGAGAGACACACACAGACAGACAGAATGAATGTCTTAAGCAGGCTCCACTCTTAGTGCCCAGCTGGTCTGCAGGACTGGAGTCCTTAACCCTGGGATTAAGACCTGAGCTGAGATCTAGAGTCAGACACTCAACAACTGAGCCACCCAGGTGCCCCATAGATGTCCTCTTTTTTTTTTTTAAAGATGTCCTCTTGAAAATGCTTTAAGCATGAATGTACCATCAACTTTACTTAAAAACTTTTTTTTAGATTTTTAAAATTCATTTATATTTATATATGGTAAACATTGTTTTTTGAGTGAAGTCCTAAGATTTTCTGGTTTCTGTGCGGAGGTAGTTATGTAACCGCTTATAAAGTTAAACATACACTTAACATATATGACCCAGCAATTTCATTCCTGAGTGTTTGCCTTGAAGATTTGCATTTGGAAAAGTTTTGATTGCATTACAGAGAATGGGTTAGAGGGGGAATTAGAACTTTGCAGTTAGATAGGCCTAAACTAAGGCATCAATGGGAATGGAAAGAAAAGGTGATTCATTCAGTTTGTTTAATTCAACAGGTATTAATTGAACCCAGTATTGCACCTAGATACATAGTGGTGAACAGAATAGACATAGATTTTTCCCTTGCAGAATTTCAGTCTAGTGGATGAACAAACCTTCATTCAACAAATATCTTAATAAAAATTTTAGTAAGTGTCAAAGTGAAGACAACAGGATATTATGTGAAAAAATAATCTGGTTTGAGAGATGATAAGAAGGTGGGAACTTCATTTGTGTTTGTTGAAGAATAGAAACATTTCAAGGACGAGTTGTTTGACATAGGAATAAGATGGGAATTTTAACTCATTTATTTTAACTCCAGAACATAGCTTTATGTGTTCGTTGAAGGAGTCTTCACATATATTTGTCATGCATTCCAGTGCCTCACCGCTACTTTTGTAATTGCCTAACCCCTAAGCCAGTTTCTTTTTTAGAGTCTGAAAATAAGGAACCACCCAGTTGAGATATCCCTTCAGATCATTGTTGAAAATGTATTGAACATGGAAGTATCTCAGATCCCTGTTCTAAATGTTAAAAATATTTTATACTAAAACATTTTTGTGGGACGCCTGGGTGCCTCGGTTGGTTGAGCCTCTGACTTTTGATTTCGGCTCAGGTCATGATCTCACAGTCTAGAAATTGAGCCTCAAGTTCGACTCTATGCTGAGCATGGCGCCTGCTTGGGATTCTCTCTCACCTCTCTCTCTCAAAAAATGTTTTTTATATTTGCCCGTAGATACTTTAGATAAATTGTATTATGTGTTAATGAGTTTCTGTTTTTCTCTTTTTGATAATGTCTTCAGTTTCATCTGAGACCTTATAACTTTCCTTTATAGTTATTTGGTTCTTTTGCTCTTAACTTTTTTTGATAATCCATTGGCAAGCTCTTTTCTTTTGCACCCATGCAAATGACCTTTTTAGGCTAGAGTAATGGGGGAGCACTTTCATAATTTTTTTAATCTCATAACTTTGGCAGGTTATTTCTTAGCCTTCTTGAGTGTAAACTTTAACTTCTGTTGGGGTATATGTTCCATTTTTATTCCCTTTTATCCAGAGAACTTAATTTACTTTTTTCATTTTCCATTCTACTACTCTGTCTTCACTGCTAGGCCTTTGAAAAATGGTGGCTATATCTCTGGGCCATGTTTTACGTGTTTTGCTTCGGGAATTGCCAAAGTCTAGCTCAAAATCCTGCAGGTAGGTCATGTAGTGGAACATGGTGTCTGAGGTGGATCCTTTCTATCAGCAGGTTGTTGCTGTAGATGAAGTTCAGAAAACTCCTCCTCCCCCTGGCACTGACAGTTCCTGAAGCCTAAATTTTATGTCTTACCAGACACCAAAGGTAGAAACTGGGCTGTGAGGAGTAGATGTCCATTTTAGAACAGTGGCTGCCATACTGCCCTTAAGTTAGCTCTTTGATTCCTTACAGCATTTCTTACAAGGTTTAGTTTATTGTTGTTATTTTTAGCCTATTGTATTTTTTTTTAGGCATTGTCTTGATTAGTTAGGGAAATCAGAAAAACCAAGACTTTAGAAGACTTGCTAGAATTACCTTGTATGATGGTGGTTCTGGGTTAAAATGGGTAAAGACACTGGACCCAGGTCAGATAACATATTTCAAATCACTACTCTTACACATCCCAGTTATATTACTTTGGGTAATTTTAGCAAACTAACCTCTCTAAATTAAAAAAATTTTTCATCTGTATAATGAGAATCATCAAACTACATCCTAATGTCACAAAATAATCCATGGTAAAGCAGCTAACACAGTATTTCATGGTTGTGGTGAAGATTAGATGAATTATTGCCTGTAAAAGGCTTAAAAATAATACCTGGGAAATAGTAAACTATTATTAGTTATTTTTATTGTTATTCAGTAAATGTTGGTTTGTATCATCTTCAGCATGTCATAGGCCATAGTTTTCTCCCTACCTAATTAGGCTTTCCTTCTTTTGTAGAATATTCTCATTGCAATAAAGGAAGTTCTACCAGTTTTCTTCAATTTCATCTGTATTTTCAGAATCAGAAAGTAAAAGTTTATTGTTTTTCTTATTTATAAAAATGTACGAGTGAAAAATTAATTTGCTTTGACCTTTGAAGAAAATGAAAAATATTAAATTTTGTTAAACTCTTAAACAGCTTTTGATGATGTTTACTTTTATTAACCATTTCCTTTTTTTCCCTCCCTACTTCTATTTTTACACTACTAGGAACATGTTTGACAAGCTGAATCGTGATGCTTTTCAAATTGTTTCTTATTTTTTGTTCCAAACGTTGGACAAATCTCTCACCAAAGAAGTTTTCAGGTGAGTCAAGTTACTTTTTTTATTTTTTTGAAGGTGGGCATTCTCAAATTTGAAAAGGAAGTATGCTTTGGTATAAGCCAGAATTTCAACTTTGGCCTTTCACTATTATTTTGGATGGATGTCACAAAAATCAGGTGTGAGTCTTAGAAATTTAGTGCCTACCCTTTGTAAATCTGAGTGATTTTTCTTTGGCACTTATCTTACTTAAAATCATTGATTATTTCTTGAATAAGATAGAGTTTGTTTTATAAAGTTATTTCCTAACATTCTTCATCATAATTAGACGAAACAGTTAATTGCTACCAGTCTATCTATATGCTCACTTTGGCCTTACTTTTGTTTGTTTTTTGGTGATTACCCCCTGCCTTACTCCTTTTCCTGTAGGCAATGTTAATGGTTTTATCTATTTTTACTTTTGTTTTTATTTTATTTTATTTACTTAACACTTTATTTTTAAAATATATTTTTACTTTTAGATCTCTGTAAATCCTTATTAGTTTTGTCAGTGATATATAAAAGTGTCAGATGCTGTAGGTAAAAATCATTCCTATTAAATTTAGTCTCATGTTAGATACTGTTCAATATTAAATAGTTTAATGAGGAGATAAAAATATGAATACCCACTAACCTTGGTTCCAAGTTATTTTGCATGTGATTCCTCTGTCAGAAAAAGTATTAAGATTTGTTTTAATATTTATGTCGTACCATCAATCTCTTAAGTAGAAAAGCAGCAGGTAAATCTTTTGTTTAGGCATTGTTACTTTTGGTAATTTATTCTTAATATTTTGTCTTCAGTTAAAGTTATAAGTGACCAGGAGAACAGACATTTTAAAACATTTTTTTGGAAATCTATATCATTAAGCTATAGGGCTTTCTCTGCCCAAATGAAAATAGATTTTCTGATTTTTTTTCCTGATGGTAAACAAAATAAAGCTCATTTTAAGCAATTCAAGAAATACAAAAAATGTAAAGAAGTAAAAATCATTCCTGAACTCACCAACCAGAAAATATCACTGTTGACATTTCAGCCTTTTAGTCTATTTATTCCATGCATACTTAATTTTTTATATGACTATAAAATGTATGTTATGCTATAGAAATATAAAATAAATTGCTTCAGGATACAGATTTATCAGGGGAAAGCATTAGGTAAATTTTAAAGTCTATTATTTTTGACTAAAGCAGAGGCAAAACTTTTTAATAATTTAATAACTTGTTTAACCACAAACAGTAGTATATACTGACTATGACTAGGAGTCAAAAGGTCTTATGTCATTCCTTCTGTACTCTCCCTGTGTAACTTTTTATGTTTCTTTCTCTCTCTGTCTTCTGGGCTTAACATACAAATTTATTTATAGCATCTTTATGCATTAGTCCAGTGAATCCATAGAGAGTGTGGTCTTTAGCTGATTCGTAGTAATTTTAAAGATTTATTCCTTCACTTAGCATATTTATTAACTGATGATTTACAGGAAACTGACCTTAGCCTTATAGTTATTTATAAAGAAAAAGACTCAATTTCTCACAAGTTGGTGTCTTTCTTTAGTTGAAATCTACAAATGTTAGCCTTGGTTCATTTAGCATTAATGTTTCTAGTATAGGAGATAAGCTTCATGTTTAAAATTTTGCTGAGTTTTTTTGTTCATAATTCTAATGCTTTTATATTTGTTTTTAAGGCATTGTTGGCCTCCATTTGACCAAAAAAGTGACACTGAATTCCGGAAACATTGCTGTGAATGGTTAAAAAGGATTTCTGTAAGTATTGTTTTTCTGGAAGATTCAAACTTTAAGAAGTTAGAAACTACACTGAATTTTTTGTTCTAGCTTTACTGAAGTATAATTATACATTAAAATTTTGGAGGTGAAGGCTTTTTATTTCTCTTATGTTCACAGTATAATAGCAAGGAAATATTTGTTAGAATAACACTTTTTGATGGTTTGGTTAGGATTCTGTGTATTTCTAGGAAATGAGCTTTACTGGCTAGATGCATCGGAAATAGGCTTTTGAGTTCCTAGGATTTTATATCATAGTTTTTGTTTAAAGAAAACATTTTTTTGACCATAGATTATTTTAGCTCGTGTCCCCAAATAGTATCAGTAATTGTGGCTTTATGTTGTAACTTTTTTGTGACCAAGCCCACCAAGAATTTAGAAAAGTTCAAAAAGTCAGCTTCTGGTTCAAGTGGTCTAATCCTGATCATTTATATTATGCTACAGAAACAATATAAACAAAGGTTATTATTGATAGGGTCTTCAAATCATTTTGTTTTCTTTTTTCCATAGGCTGAATGTGGAAGTAGCTTTCCTCAAGTTGTTGGTTCACTATTTCTTTCTCCTGGTGGTCCTAAATTTATTCATCTGATGTATCATTTTGCAAGATTTGTTGCAATAAAATATGTAAAAGCCCATTCTAGAAGTAAGTTACAATTTTCATAGGATTTTTTTTTGTTTTGAGTTTAAAATTTTTATTGTTCTTCATAATATATAAGTCATAAAGAGATTTTAATACAAGGTAAGATAAAAACATTAATTTACCTCAAAAGATATATAGTTAATATTCTACTGAAACTGTAGTTTGAAAGCTTCTAATGAATGTAAGTAACTATTTGGATTATTTTATTATGTTTTAATATAGGGGTTGGGAAACATTTTCTGTATAAGGCCAGATGGTAAATATTTTAGGCTTTGTGGACTACAGAGGTCTCTTTCACATATACTCCTTGTGGGTTTTTTAGAAAAATACAGCCCTTTGGGGCACCTGGATGGCTCAGTTGGTTAAGTGTCTGATTCTTGATTTCAGCTTGGGTCATGATCTCATGATTTGTGAGTTCTAGCCCTGCAACGGGCTCTGTGCTGACAGTGGGGAGCCTGCTTGGGATTCTCCCTCTCCCCCTTCCTCCCCATTTCTGCCCCTCCCCCACTCGCTGTTCCCCTCTCAAAGTAAACAAACTTA
This sequence comes from Mungos mungo, assembly GCA_004023785.1. Lineage (NCBI taxonomy): Eukaryota > Metazoa > Chordata > Mammalia > Carnivora > Herpestidae > Mungos > Mungos mungo. The sequence continues at coordinate 49,886 of PISW01009717.1, forward strand.
AAAAAAGAATACAAGTTTTTAAAAAGAATAGAAAGAATTCCTAGCTTGCTGACCTCACAAAACTAGCAGGTTATAGTTTGCCCGTACTACATTGTATAAATATTGTGTTGTATGAGGTTTGCTTTGGCTACGGTCTATGTGTTGAATTTTTTTTGTTACGAATTGCTGTTTTACAGGGATTGGATCTGTTTCCTCATTCATGGAAACAAAATTTTTGATTTTTAAGCTAAGACTTAAAAAGCATTCTCTTTTTTAAAAATATTTTTTTATGTCTTTATTTTGAGAGAGAGAGAGAGAGAGAGACAGAGAGTGAGTGGGAGAGGGTCAGAGAGAGTGAGACACAGAATCTGAAGCAGGCTCCAGGCTCTGAGCTGTCAGCACAGAGCCTGATGCGGGGCTTGAGCCCACAGAGCGTGAGATCATGATCTGAGCCGAAGTCAATGCTCAACTGACTGAGCCACCCAGGTGCCCCTAAAAAGCATTCTTAATGCTATTTGTAGGTTATTAAATATGCTCTTCTGTTTAATTGGTTTATGCTCATAAGACATGGGTGAGAAAATACAGAAAAGTGGATGCAACAAAAGTCCATCCATCTTCCAGTTTCTACAGACAACCATTGCTGACATTTTATATCATTTGTTTTCTTTTAGTATTAAAAAAGTTTTTTGTGCATATTAATTCTATACATTTTAACTATTCAAATAGGTAATATTTTTCATGATCCAAAAAATCAAAAAGTAAAAAATTTATCTTTCACTTTTGTGCTCTACCTAGTTTATCTTCATAGAAGCAAGCATGGTAATCCACAATATAGGCAAATACATGTGTAATATATATTTATATGTTACACATATATTTATACATACATTCTTTTTTTTAAACCCTAAATGGTGACATGCATCAGGTTTTGAATCTTGTGTTTTTCACACAAGAGTATATATTGGAGATTATCTCATATCAGATCATAGAGCTTCCTTCCTTATTCTCTCTTTTTAGAGAGAATATTTGCATATTTGAATGGATATATCATAATATATATATATTTAGTTAAAACATTTTTTTACATTATATATATATTTTAAAAAATTTAATGCATATTTATTTTTGAGAGAGACAGAGTGCGAGGGGGGAGGGGCAGAGAGAGAGGGAGGCACAGAATCGGAAGCTGTCAGCACAGAACCTGATCCAGGATTCGAACTCACAAACCATGAGATCATGACCTGAGCTGAAGTCAGACACTTAAGGGACTGAGCCACCCAGGCACCCCTACGTAGTATATTTTTCTAACCAGTCTTCAGTTCTGTTGACAGACATTTGGCTCTAGCCCTCCCCCCCCTTCTTTTTTGCCACAAAAACAATGCTGCAGTGACAAACTATCCATATGTGACTTTGTGTGTGTGTGTATGTATACATATATACACACATACACACACACGTATATATACATATTTGTATACATATTTGAGGTGTTTGTGTGTATGTATGTACATGTAATTCCTGAAGACTGTTTCCTGGGTCAAAGGAATTGTGCATTTGTAATTTGCTAGTTATTATCAGATTATTTTCTGTAGAGATTGGATGATTTATAGTTCTATCACCAGTGTATGGAGAGTTGTCTTTTTTCCCAAAGGCTCAACATCATTTTGTGTCATCAGACATTTTTAACTGGATAGGTTAAAATGGAATCTCAGCTGGATAGGGTAGTTTTAATTTGTATCTCTTGTATTATTTAGATTGAAAATTGTTTTGTATATTTAAGAGCACTTTATATCTTTTGTACTCTCTAATTGTCCATTTTTCTCTTAAGCTACTGCTCTTTTTCATTTGTAGGAGCTCTTAAGGTCCTTTCTCTGTGATGTGATATGTAAACCTTTTTTCAGTTTATATTTTTTGCATGATTTTTAAAACTTATACATGTGATCTTGCTATGAAAAAATTTGCATATTTAAAATTTAATGCAACATAAACATTGTTACCAGTTTTTCTTTTAGTAGATGTTCTACTTCAATTACATGTAGCCCAAACTACTTTATATGAAATATGTGTGGTTGGATTTAGCAAGAGTTTACTGTGCATAAAGCATGCGCTGTCCTATATCTGATTTGAAGCAATTACAGTCAACATGTTCAGTCTCTAGATGACTTCTACATTCAGTAAATGAATCCCCAGTTAAATATTTAGAAATTGTGGTTTATTTGGGGATAACAGTAGGACCTGGATTAGTAGTGCTAAGTGCAGTGGGGTGCTCCCTATTTTCTAGAATTTCCATTTTTATTGTATTGAATCATCTTAGTGCACGATTTATTACTGCTGAAAATGTGGGCTCTGAAATGTTTGGATAGATTGTTCTCAGGATCTGCTTTGATCATTAGTAACCTAGCTAAGAATTATTTGAGAAATGGAGACTGGTTTTATTTGGTTGTCCTATTCATCTTACTTGGTAGAAAAATAAACTGATGGCAGCGAAGGTGCCATTGTGATGAGGTGAGCCTCATCTCTTTTAATTGATTTTCTTCCTTTGTTGTGAAAAGATCCTGTAAAGCTCATATATAAGTCGTATCTGTTCATGTCTATATCAAGCTGTGATAATAAGTTTTATTTGGGACATGTAGACTCTCCAAGTTTTTAATTATGTACAAGAACTTAACTTCAGATACCCTTTTTTAGTTGCCTACTTAAAAATAGGTTTCCTTCTTTTTGTTAAAATTAATTATATCAATGTACATAGCATACCTACTTTTAAGGAGTTGTTAGTTGTATGAGTTGTTAATCTCTTAAAATTAATAATAAATTTCAACTTTTTTGATACCTGTTAGCTTTAAGTCAAAGTTTTCTGTGATCTTATTTGTGTTCCATGTAGATTCATCTATACATTATACGGAGACATTTAATGTAAAGCCCCAAGATATGCACAAATGCATTGCCAGATGCCATATAGCACGCAACAGATTTTTACATATTTTGCAAAGAGAAGATTGTGTTATCCGAGAGTATCAGGAAAATGCACAGTAAGTAATACTTTGATAGTTAGAAAATGAAATTTCCTTTCTTTTTGAGCAAATGTCATGAGTATACCTTCAGTAGGAATAATCCATGCCTACCTCAGAATCTTTTCATTTAAAAACTAAAAACATTTTTTTTAATGTTTTTTATTTATTTTTGAGAGACAGAGAGAGAGAGCGCAAGCAGGGGAGGGCCAGAGAGAGAGGGAGATACAGAATCTGAAGCAGCTCCAGACTATGAGCTAGCTGTCAGCACAGAGCCCGACACGGGGCTTGAACCCATGAACTGTGAGATCATGATCTGAGCCGAAACTGGACGCTTAACCGACTGCGCCACCCAGGCGCCCCTAATCTTTTTATTTTAAAGTCAGATAACTACTCCTTTTTAAAAAATGTTTTACTTATTTATTTTGAGAGAGAGAGAGAGAGAGAGAGAGAGCACGCAGGCAGGGGAGGGACAGAGAAAGAGGGAGACAGAATCTCAAGTAGGCTCCAACCTGTTAGTGCAGAGCCTAGTGCAGGGCTTGAACTCACGAACTGTGAGATCATGACCTGAACCAAAGCCAAGAGTCAGATGCTTAGTCACCTGAGCCACCCAGGCACTCCAAAGCCAGATAACTTCTGAATAAGATTTTTTTTTAAGGTAGGCTGCACACTCAGTGTGGAGCCTAGTGTGGGGCTTGAACTCATGACCCTGAGATGAAGACCTGAGCTGATACCAAGAGGAAGATTCTTGACTGGCTGAGCCACCCAGGCACCCCCTTGAATAAGATAATTAAAAACTATGAATACTGTAAATTAAAGTTTAGAGAAAGGGAAGATATTACCTTTTAATTTAAAAATTTAGTATCTTAGGTGTTTTTTCTTTTTATAACATGGATTTACATTTTTAAGCTATAATTATGGTTCTCATTATATTTTGTATCCTTTTTTCTCTTCATATTTCATCTGTAAATTTTTTTGTTGCTTTATTTATTTTTGAGAGAGAAACAGTGTGAGTGGGGAAGGGACAGAGAGAGAGGGGAGAGGGAGACGCAGCATCTGAAGCAGGCTCCCGGCTCTGAGCTGTCAGCACAGAGCCTGACATGGGGCTCAAACTCACAGGCCACGAGATCCTGACCTGAGTTGAAGTTGGACACTTAACCGACTGAGCCACCCAGGCACCCCATATATTGCTTTTATTTACTTATTTATTTGCTAAAATAAAAAAAATTGTTTTAAAAATTAAAATTTTTATTATTAAAAAAATTTTAAGGTGTATTGCTTTTAATATTTGATAGTTTATTGAATATCTAGTAAGTAGATATTCCTTTAAGTAGGTAATCCATAGTTTCTTTAGCCATTTCATACTATTTTATATTTAAGTGTATTTTGTCAGCAAATTTTTATTTAGTTACTTCTGTCTGCCAGATATTACTTAGCACTGGTCCTACAGCATTAAACAAGATAGGCAAGATTCTTACTCTCAAGAAATAGTGTGTGTATAATTCTTTATGATTATAAACAACTTTAGTAAGATAACTTTTTAAATACTGTGTTATCTATTGTGAAAGCCAGAAAATCCTTTGAAATCACCTTGAAATTACAGTGTGTCTGATTGTCTTAGGTAACATTTAGCTTTATCCTGTATGTATGTGATACAAGGATTAGGGAGCAGAATAGTCTTACCTCCCAACATTTTTACTTGAAATCAGAGTGTCTATGAGCCACAAAGTCCTGGTATATCTCAATAGCAGCCTGTATGTTAGATCACTCCTATAACTGTTAACATCTAGAGTCCTTTAGCTGGCTGCTGGGTGTATTTGGAAGATTAGTCTTCAGAGACCTTGAACAAAGATAAGAAATGGGGGAAATATCAAAAGTAAGCTATAGCAGTTAATGGTGATGGAATTATGGTTGTCATTTATGTTTTCTTACAGGTTGTTAGTTAAACAAGTACGAAATTTGAGATCAGAGTGTATGGGACAGGAAAACCAAATAAAAAAGTAAGTGATTTTTAGATTAGAGCTGAAAGTTGCCTTAGTTTAGCTCCTGCATTTTACCAGTAAGGAAATTGAAAGCCCCAGAAATATCAGTTAAAAAAGTGTGATCAATAGCTAGATGATAGGATTAGAACATAATTTTGATTTCTAGTCCAGTTTTTCTAATAAATTTATTGCTTTGAACTAGAATTTTATTTTGGTTTTTATTATTTATTTATAGACTTATTTTGAGAGAGAACGTGTGCGCGCGCACACACACACACACACACACACAAACAAACACACACATGGGGGGGGGCAGAGAGAGAGGGAGAAAGAGAATTCCAAGTGGGCTTTGCACTGTCAGCGCAGAGCCCAACCTCACAAACTCTGAGGTCATGACCTGAGCTGAAGGCGAATGCTTAAATGACTGAGCCTCCCAGTGCCCCTATTTTTGTTTTTAATTAGAATGGTTTTTAGTGGGTGGGTTTGTAGATCAGTTAGCTCTTTTTTTTTTTTTTTCCCAGCTAGCTCTTTAGGTGGTAAATTACCATGTGATTTTTAAAGAATGGCTAATGAGATTATTTAATTTTTAACTAGAATGGAACCTTATGATGACCAAAGTAATATACAAGAGAAAATCCAAAAGGTGAGGCAACTTTTTAAGGGAGAAATTTAATCTCTCTTACTTTCATCATATGCAATCTTTACTTACTCAATTGGATTCTTTGTTTTCTCTATCATTTCTTTTTGCGAAACTACAACAGGGCACTTCTAAAAACATGAATATAATTGAAAAATTAGCTTATAATTAATAAGACTAAATACAAAAGCAGTTTTAAATATTGTTAATTTAAAATCTTTCACGCCAGCAAGAAAAATTGAGCCTGATTGTAACTTAATCAGTAGTATTAATTTATCTCAATAAAGTATGTTACCTGAAGGGAGGTGGTAAGTATGGAAGAAAAATGAGAAGTCACATTGAGGCTGGCTTGGCAGTAGGAAGGAATCTGGTAGACATAAATGATATGAGGTTTTCAGAGGTTGGCGTTGATGTGAGATTGGAGTGTTTTCTTAGGCCTTTGTGTGTAGATGGAATCTCTGTCAAGCTCTTTATTCTGATTTTATGATCACCAGGCTGCTTTGGGTGTTAATTTGGCTTCCCAGGCAGTTTTTCACTGGAAAAGGTGAGTGCCCTTCTCAGGAAATAATTATTCATCCGTTCATAGAATTTTATTTACTGACAGAGAGAGAGAGAGAAAGAATGTGAGTGGGGGAGGGGCAGAGGGAGAAAGAGAGAGAATCTCAAGCAGGCTCGGTGCCGTCAGTGCAGAGCCTGACATGGGGTTTGATCACACGAACCGTGAGATCATGACCTGAGCTGGAATCAAGAGTTGGACACTTAGCTGACTGAGCCACCCAGGTGCCCCCCATTCATTGAATTTTTATTGATCACCTGCCATGTGCCAGGCGTTCTTCTATATAGTATACCTACAGCAGTGAAGGGAAGAGGCAAAGTCACTTCTGTTGATCTCCAGCTTAGTAAATATGAATATTCCTATTAACTGAACTCTATATCTTTGATTGTAAATTTAATAGGTTGATGTGAAACATGTTAAAGTTTTCACATTGCTCTCTCCTGAGTTTGTTTAGCATTCACTTTCCCCAAGTCCAGTCAATTTTTAGCCATTGACAAGGTAAAAGTAAGAATTTGAGAACCAGATCCTGGATCTTTGTCCACCAAGGAAATGCCATCTTGTGAGACCTGTAGATGATGGAAGACAAACACAAACATGGGTATAATTATTCTGTTTCCCTACCTCCCTCCCATTTTTATAAATTCTTCTGAGGCATTACATACAAACAAAAAAATGCAAAAATCGCAAGTGTATATCTTGAAATAATGTCACAAAGTGAATACACCCATGTAACCAGCCTATAGTTTGGAAGCCTCAAGCCCTTTTCCATTCACAGCCATTTCCTCCCCCCAAGAGTAAATACTTTCCACACTTCTCACATTAAAGATTAGTTTGTCTTTTCTTGAACTCTGTATAAAAGGTAGTATATAATATTCTTTTGTGTTTGTCTTCTTTGACTCATGCTGTTTTATCCATGCCGTTGTGTATGTAGGTCATAGTATGTTCATTCCCAATGTTATGTAGTATTTTATTTTATGAATATAGCACAGTTTTTTTAATTCTATGTAGACCTTTGGGTTAATTGTAGTTTTTGATTTTTACAAATAGAAATGCTATGGACATTGTTTAAAAATTTCTTTTTTGGGGTGCCTGGGTGGCTCAGTCGGTTAAGCGTCCGGCTTCGGCTCAGGTCAGATCTCACGGTTCGTGGGTTCGAGCCCCGCGTCGGGCTCTGTGCTGACTGCTAGCTCAGAGCCTGGAGCCTGTTTCAGATTCTGTGTCTCCCTCTCTCTCTCTCTGACCCTCCCCTGCTCGCACTGTCTCTCTCTGTCTCTCAAAAA
>PISW01009718.1:0-57404 GCA_004023785.1 Mungos mungo
TCATTCTTTCTCATTGCCATATAGTACTCCATTGTATATATATACCACATCTTCTTGATCCATTCATCAGTTGATGGACATTTAGGTTCTTTCCATGATTTGGCTATTGTAGAAAGTGCCACTATGAACATTGGGGTACATGTGCTCCTATTCCTCAGCACTTCTTTATCCCTTGGGTAAATCCCTAGCAGTGCTATTGTTGGGTCATAGGGGAGTTCTATGGATAGTTTTTTGAGGAACCTCCACACAAAGCATGGAGTCTTAAAGGTCAGCTGTTGGGATAAGGTCCCGGTTGGGATAGAATTCAGAGGGCACTGTGCTGTCCCTGGAGAGAAGGCAGACAAACAACCCAGGAGTAGACATCATGGAAACAGCAATCTGAAAAAAGTCTGAGGCACATGGTTGGAAGATTATTCACTCTTCTTGGAGCACATCTTTGAAAGCCAGTGTTCATGGAGAATCCTCTTGGGGGAAAAACGAGCTCGCCTGTGTCATTCCCTTCCACTGCACCTTAGCATTGACACAGAGTCACCTGTGAACAGCAGTGCAGCAAAAACACTGGGTGCCTAACTTGCATGCACCAAGCCCCTCCTTCAGAAGACCAGTGTAAAACCTTCCCATGCCACATCTCTTGACAGAGAGTTCTACAAGGCCTCAGTTCTGCTGGAGGTTGTGTACATCTCATTTCAAAGCAGATAAGAGCACACCTAGTTAAAATTCACCACATTCGAGACAAGGGCTAGATGCTACCCACAGCAACGAAGGTGAGCCTCTGCAGATGACTGGCCTGAGGGAGAAGGCAGCTAAAACACAGCAGAAAAGCACATGGAGCACACACCAAAACACTCCCTGAAACACCAGGCCCATGACTTCTTCATAAGGCCATTATTTGCAGGAGCAAAACTGCAACTGGCTTTCCTAACACAGAGAAGAAGGCAGAGACTTAGACAAAATTATGGAGGAATTCATCCTAAATAAAATAACAAGGTAAGACCATGCCAGAGGTCTAAGTGAAACAAATATAGGCAATGTACCTTAAAGATAATTTAAAGTAATAATCTTAAAAATACTCACTGGGCTTGAGAACAGAATAGACGAAATCCGTGAGATCCTTACCAGAGAGATAAAAGTGTTAGAAAAGAATCAATCAAAAAGAAAGTGCCATAAATGAGATTGCTTGATGCAATGAACTGCAGGCTGGAAGAAACACAAGAATGAATTAATGACTTAGAAGACAAAGTAGAGGAAAGTATGAAGACAAAAAAAGAGAATGGGAAGAATATTAGAACACAAGAATAGACTTAAGGAACTCAGTGACTCCATCAAATGTAATAACATTCATATTATAGGAGTCCCAGAAGAAGTAGAGAGAAAAGGAGGAAGAAAGAGAGCTTATTTGAAAAAGGAATAGATGAAGACGTCCTTAATCTGGGGAAGGAAACAGACATCAGACTGAGGAGGCACAGAGAATTCCCATCAAAATCAACAGAGGCAGGCCAACACCAAGATATAGTGTAATTAAGTTGGCAAAATATAGTGATAAAGAAAAATTCTCAAAAGCAGCAAGACAAAAGAAGTCCTTAAATTACAAAAGAAGACCCGAGTCTAGCTACAAATTTCACAAAAGGAATTTGGGAAGCCAAAGTGCTGAATGGAAGAAATCTGCATCCATGGATGCACAATTTAGCCAGGCTATCTATCATTCAGAATATAAGGAGAGATAAGAGTTTCCTAGAAATTCAAATCTAAATTAGTTTGTGACCATTAAACCAGTGCTCCAGAAAAAGACTTGTTGAGTGCAAAGGAGAGACCTAAAGTGACAAAACAAGAAAGAATCAGAAAAAAAAAATCTCTAGAAACAATGGTAAGTTAAGTAATAAAGTGGCAATAAAGACATTCCTATCAATACTTACTTTGAATGTAAATGGACTAAAAGCCCCAGTCAAAAGACATAGGGTGTCAGAATGGATAAAAATCAAAACTGATCTATATATTGCCTTCAAGAGACTCATTTTTGACCTAAAGACACCTGCAGATTGAAAGTGAAAAGATGAAGAAACATTTATCATGCACATGGATGTCAAAAGAAAGCTGGATTGGCAACACTTATATCAGACAAACTAGACTTTAAAACAAAAACTATAATAAAAAACAAAAAAGGGTCCTATATAATCATAAAAGGAACAATCCAACAAGAAGAAATAACAATTTTAAACTTTTGTGCACCCAACATTAAATCACCCAAATATATAAAGCAATTTAAAACACCATAAAGGAATTAATCAATAATAATACAATTATGGTAGAGGACTTCAGTGCTTCACTTACATCAATGGATGGATGATCTAAACATTAAGTAAACAAGAAAACAATGGCTTTAAGTGACACACTGGACCAGATGAACTTAAAAGATATATTCATAAAATTCCATCCTAAAACAGGAGAATAAACATTATTTTCAATTGTACATGGAATATTCTCCAGAATAAATCGCATGTAAAGTCAGCAAACAGACCTCAACCATTTCAAAAACTTTCAAGTTATACCATGCAACCTTTCTGACCACAATGTTATGAAACTAGAAGTCAATCATAAGAAAACTTTTTGAAAGATCACAAATACATGAGGGTTAAACAACATGCTACTAAACAATAAATGGATAAACCAGGAAATCATAGAAAAATTAAAAGTACTGGAGACAAATAAAAATTAAAACATGATGGTCCAAAACGTTTGGGATGCAACAAAAGCAGCCATAAGAGAAAAGTATATAGCCATACAGGCCTCCCTTAACAAGCAAGAAAAATCTCAAGTAAAAAAGCTAACCTTATACCTAAAGGAGCTAGAAAAATAACAACAAACAAAACCTAAAGCCAGAAGAAGGAAATAAATAATAAGGGTTAGAACAGAATTAACAGAAATAAATGATATAGAAACAAACGAAAAGAATAGAGTATATCAAATGAACCAAGGCTTTGAAAAAATTTAATAAAAGGAGAAACCTCTACCCATACTTATCAAACAGACAAGCGGAAGGACCCAAATAAATAAAATCACAAATGAGAGAGGAGAAATAAAAACAAATACCACAAGAAAACAAAACTCTGAGAATATTATGAAAAATCTGTGCCAACAATTTGGACAACCTAGAAGAAATTGATTAATTCCTAGAAACAGAAACCACCAAAACTGAAACAGGATGAAATAGAAAACAGACTAATAAAGAGCAAAGAAATTGAATCACTAATCACAAAACTTCCAACACACAAAAGTCCAGGGCCAGATGGCATTACAGATGAATTCTACCTGACATTTAAAAAAGAGTTAATACTTATTTTTTGCAAAATATTTTTAAAAATAATATAAAAAGGAAAGAAAATTTCCATATTCATTCTATGAATGATATTATCAGGTTAATATCATATTAACCTGATACAAAAAGTAGATAAAGAAGCCACTAAAAAAGAGAACTACAGGACAATATCCCTGATGAACACTGATGCAAAAAAAATCAATAAAATAAGTAGCAAAACAAAACCAACAGCATATTTTTAAAAAATCATTCATTGTGATCCCCTCAGATTTCTTCTTGGGTTGCAAGCATGGTTCAATATTCAGAAATCAAGCCACATGATACACCAAATTAATTTAAAAAATTGATAAGAAGCACATTATCCTTTCAATAAATCCAGAGAATATTTGACAAAATACAACATCCATTCAGAATTACAACCCCCTCAACAAGGTAGTTTTAGAGGGAACATACCTCAGCACATTAAAGGCCATCTATAGAAAACTAACAGCTAATATTATACTCAATGGAGAAAACTCAAGCTTTTCCTGTAATGTCAAGAACAAGACAAGAATGTCCACTCTCACCACTGTTATTTAACATAAAACTGGAAGTCCTAGCCACCAAATCAGGCAACAAGAAGAAATAAAAGATATCTAAATCAGCAAGAAAGAAGTCAAATTTTCAGTGGAGCCTGGGTGGCTCAGTCGATTAAGTGTCAGGCTTTGGCTCAGGTCATGATCTCACGGTTTGTGCGTTTGAGCCCCGCCTCAGGCTCTCTGCAGACAGCTAGCTCAGAGCCTGGAGCCGGCTTCAGATTCTGTATTTCCCTCTCTCTCTGACCCTCCCTTGCTCGCGCTGTCTCTTTCTGTCTCTCAAACGTAAAATAAAATAAAATAAAATAAAATAAAATAAAATAAAATAAAATAAAATAAAATTTTTAAAAAGGAGTCAAATTTTCACTATTTGCAGATTATATGACTATATATACCATTGCACCAAAAACCATAAGATACCTAGGAATGAGCCTAACCAAAGAGGCGAAAGACGTGTACTCTGAAAAATATAAAACACTGATGAAATAAACTCAAGAGAATGCAAAGAAATGGGAAGACATTCCAAGCTCATGGATTGGAAGAAAAAATATTAAATGTTTATACTGCTCAAAGCAATCTACACAATTAATTCAATTTCTACCAAAATACCACAAGCACTGTTTCACAGAGCTAGAATAAACTATTTTAAAATTTGTATGGATTAACACACCCTGAATAGCCAACGCAACCTTGAAAAAGAAAGGCAGAGCTGGAATCATCACAATTCTGGGTTTCAAGTTATATAACAAAGTTGTCGTACTCAAAATAGTATAGTACTGGCATAAAAGTAGGACATAGAACAATAGAACAGAATATAAATCTCAGAAATGAGCCCACAACTATATGGTTGATTAATCTTCTACAAAGCTGGAACGATATCCAATGAGAAAAAGACAGTATCTCTTTTTTTTAAGTTTTTATTTTTGAGACAGAGAGAGACCGAGCTTGAGGTGGGGAGGGGCAGAGAGAGAGGGAGAATCCGAAGCAGGCTCCAGGCTCCACGCTGTCAGCACGGAGCCCGATGCAGGGCTCAAACTATGAGATCATGATCCGAGCCAAAGTAGGACACTTAACTGACTGAGCCTCCCAGGCGCCCCAAAGACAGTCTCTTTAACAAATGGTATTTGGAAAATTGGACAGCAACATGCAAAAGAATGAAACTGGATATTTTTCTTATACCTTACACAAATATAAATTCAAAATATATGAAAGACCTAAATGTGAGACCTGGAATTATAGAAGACCTAGGGGAGAATACAGGCAGTAAACTCTGACCCAGCTGTAGCAATTTTTACTAGATATATTGTCCAATGTCAGGGAAACAAGAGCAATAACTTGAGCAATAAGCAATAAGCAATAAGCAATAACTTATTGAGACTTCATCAAAATAAAAACTTCTGCACAGTGAAGGAAACAATCAACAAAAGTAAAAGGCAACCTATGAAATGGGGAAAATATTTGCAAATGTCATATCTGACAAAGGGTTAGTATCCAAAATATATAAAGAACTTATAAAACCCAACACCCCCAAAATGAATAATTTAATTAAAAATGGGCAGAAGATTTGAAGAGATATATTTCCAAAGAAGACATACAGATGGCAAACACACATGAAAAGGTGCTCAACGATACTCAAAACTACAATGAAATATTACCTCACGCCTTTCTGAATGGCTAAACTCAACAACACAAGAAATAACTGGTGCAGGGGAGGTTGTGAGAAATGGCAACACTCTTGTACGATTCGTGGAAATGCAAAGTGGTGAAGCCACTATAGAAAACAATATTTAGTTTTCTCAAAAAGTTAAAAATAGAGCTACTTTACAATCCCGTAATTTCACCAGTAGGTATTTACCCAATGAATACAAAAATACTAATTCAAAGGGCTGCATGCACCCCAATGTTTATAGCAGCTTTATCTATAATAACCAAAGTATGGAAACTGTCTAAGTGTGCACTGACTGATGAATGTATAAAGCAGATATGATATACGTATGTATGTATATATATATGTGCATATATTTATGCATGCAATGAAATATTACTCAGTGATAAATAAGAGTGGAATCTTGCCATTTCCCATGATATGGATGGAGCTAGAGAGTCTTATGTTAAGTGAAATAAGTCAGAGAAAGACAAGTACCACATGATTTCACTTATATGTGGAATTTAAAAAAACAAAACAAAACAAAGGAACAAAGGGAAAAAAGAGAAAGAGAGGCAAACTCAGAGGCAGATTCTTAACTATGGAGAACAAAGTCATGATTATCAGGGGGTGGTAAGTGAAGGGATGAGTTAAATAGGTGATGGGGATTAAGGAGTGCATTAGTTGTGATGAGCACTGGGTGTTGTAGGGAAGTATTGAGCCACTAATTTGTTTATCTGAAACTAATATTACACTGCATGTTACCTCAGTGTAATTTAAATAAAAACTTTAAGGAAGTTGGCACATTTGAGACTGACACTGCTAATCATATCCAAGCAATGCACAAATAGAATATAAATGCTTCTTTCATAGTCCTATGGATTGTGAAAGTTTAAGAAAATAGTATTTGTAACAGACTATAAGATCATTGGAAGAAAAAGACTATTTAAGTATAATATTTAGACCTATCACCCTAACACGAACAACAGAAAAACAATAAATAAAGGATGGTATATAAGAAATCTATTTGTCTAGGGATGATATATTTACTGTATTAGTATAGACTTCTGTGGCGATTTCTGTACTCCCGCCTTTTTCTTTGTTATGTTTCTTCCACTACCTCCCCAATAAATATAATCGCAGGTTTAAGGTGCTTAAAATGAGTTATCTCTGTAAATGAATGAAATGGCTGCTTATTATTGGTTTTGTAGCAACAACAAAAGCAACCAATGGAAAGCTTGTGTTACAGAGAGGGATGGAAGCAAAACATAAGAGACTCTTAAATACTGAGAATAAACTGAGTGCCAATTGATGGGAGGTGGGGGAGAAGGGAAAATGGGTGATGGGCATTGAGGAGGGCATTTGTTGGGATGAGCACTGAGTGTTGTATAGAAACCAATTTGACAATAAATCATGTTTAAAAAATAAAAAAACAAAAATAAAACAATTATTCATAATGATTTCAGAAAATGGGGAGTCTATACACTAATACAGAAAATGTTCAATTTGTTTTATAAATAAATGGTTTGTGAATGTGGAAGCCATTAATTTGCTAATTAGCACATTAAATTTTTTTATAATAGTTTATTGTCAAATTAGTTTCCATATAACACCCAGTGCTTCTCCCCACAAGTGCCCCCCACCATGACCATCACCCCCTCCCCCCCTCCCCTTCCCCCTTCAGTCCATGGTTCGTCTCCAGTATTCAGTAGTCTCCCTTGATCTGTGTCCCTCACTCATCCCCGCTCTCTTTCCCCCTTCCTCTCCCCATGGTCCCCTGCCAGGTCTGTCCTGTTAATAAATACCTAGTAGTACAACTGCTTCTCATAGGGAACATCTATATTTAACTTTTTAAGGAACTTCCATTTTGTTTTCCAGAGTGGCCACACCACTTTGCATTCTCACTGAGGGCATCGGAGGGTTCCTTTTCTCCGCATCCTTGCCAATATCTGTTGTTTCCTGAGTTTTTAATTTTTATCATTCTGACCGGTGTGAAGTTATACCTCATTGTGATTCTGATTTGTATTTCTCTGATGATGAATGATGAGCATTTCTTCACATGTCTGTTAGCCATCTGATGTCTTAATTCTGGGCACTTTGGCAGTGTCTATTCATTTATTCTGCCCATTTCATCACTGAATTATTTGTTTCTTTAGATGTTGAATTTGATAAGGTCTTTGTAGGTTTTGGATACTAACCCTTTATCTGATATGTCATTTGCAAGTATCTTCTCCCATTCAATAAGTTGCCATTTAGTTTTGTTGATTGTATCCTTTGGTGTGCAGACTTTTTTTTAGTCTTCATAGTTTATTGTTGCTTTTGATTCATTTGTTTCTAGAGACATGTCAAGTAAAAATTGCTGTGGCTGATATCAAAGAGGTTGTTGCCTATTTTCTCTATTTTCTCCACTAGAATTGTGATGAATTCCTGTCTTACATTTAGGTCTTTCATTCTTTTCGGGGGGGGGGTATTTTTTATTTTTTAACAGTTTATTGTCAAATTGGTTTCCATATAACACCCAGTGCTTCTCCCCACAAGTGCTCCCCACCATGACCATCACCTCCTTCCTACTCTCCCCCTCCCCCTTCAGTTCACAGTTCCTTTTCAGTATTCAATAGTCTCTCATGATTTGTATCCCTCACTCTCCCCAGCTCTCTTTCCCCCTTCCTCTCTCGATGGTCCTCTGTTATGTTTGTCCTGTTAGACTTATGAGTGCAAACACATGGTGTCTATTTTCTCTGCCTGACTTATTTCACTTAGCATGACACCCTCGAGGACACCACATTGCTACAAATGGCCAGATTTCATTCTTCCTCACTGCCATATAGTACTCCATTGTGTGTGTGTATATATATATATATATATCCATTCATCAGTTGATGGACATTTAGGCTCATTCCATGATTTGGCTATTGTAGAAAGTGCTGTTATGAACATTGGGGTACATGTGCACCTATGCATCAGCCCTTCTGTATCCTTTGGTTAAATCTCTAGCACTGCTGTTGCTGGGTCATAGAGGAGTTCTATCAATAGTTTTTTGAGGAGCTTCCACACTGTTTTCCAGAGCAGCTGCATTAGTTTACATTCCCACCAACAGTGTAGGAGGGTGTCCATCTCTCCACATCTTCGCCAACATCTATATTCTCTTGATTTGTTCATTTCATTCTTTTTGAACATATTTATGTGTATAGTGTAAGAAAGTGGTCCAGATTCATTCTGCCTTTCACCACCCAGTTTCCTAAGCAGGATTTGCTAAAATGATTGTAATTTTTCATTGGATACTTTTCCTGCTTTGCTCAATATTACTTGGCCATAATATTCATGAATCATATCCACTCCTATCACTGACAGATTAAGACTGACTTAACAATGTATATGAATCTGCCTTGTAGATTCTTTGTTTTTCAACTAGTAAAGAAATATATTGGAAAAAACGTCAGAAAAAAAAACCTGCTTTCAGCCTCATAGAAGGAGTTTATCAGTTACTCGTCGCAACAAATGCATCAAGGAAACACACGAGATCATACTCAGATTCATGCATCACTAACATCTTAGTCTCTTCCAGATGCTATAACTATCCTCACAGACTGGGTGATTTTAAACCACAGACACTAATTTCTCACAGTTCTGAAGTCTGGGGAGTCCAAGGTCAAGGTAGAGGCAAATTGGGTGTCTGGAAAGACCCTGCATCCTAGGTCATCCATTCCCTGTCACCTCACCTGGGGTCAAGGGCAGGGAGATTTCCCAGTCCTGGTCAATAAGGGCACTAATCCCAGCAGGAGGCTGCCCCTTCCTGAGCTTAAGTGCTTTCCAAAGGCCTAACCACCTCCTACCATCACATTAATGTTAGGTTTCCACATGGGGATGGTTGAGGACACACCCATGGAACTGATACCAGCAACTGAGGATCAATTAGTTATTCTGGAAAGTTAGAAGATTCCTCCAATTGAGCATCACCAACTAAGGATTCTCATGGACCAAGTAGAAGCTTCTGGTCTTTGCATGTACAGAATGAACATAAGACCTTCAGAGCATGCTGGTGACCTTGGGAAGTGGACAATATCTAGCCTAGACTCTGGGTAAGACCTCATCATATTTTTACAATAATTTTATTACTGTGACTTTTTACATGGATCCTTATTATCATTTTCAAAAAATGAAGACCGTTTTCTCTCTTTTGTTCTCTCAGTTTTCATCTGTGTTTAGCGGAGTACTCACAACACCCTGACCTTGGATTGTTGCTTGCTAGCTCCTGACCCTTCTTCCTCTTCTCCTCCCTCTCCACACGTGGGAAATCCAACAGAAACCCATGGGTTCTCCCTTCTTTGATGCAAGTGGGAGACTGACTCCACACGAGCCCCTCTCTAGATAAGGACCCCCTACCAAATGACCCACAACCACTAATCCAGTGTCACTTCCTGGCTACATCCAAGCATTTATGACCTTCTGAGAGGCCTGCTCTGCTCTCCACAGACACAATGGTTGTGAGAAACGTTTTATTTTCTCTCTCTCTCTCTCTCTCTCTCTCTCTCTCTCTCTCTCTTTCTCTCTGTGTGTGTGTGTGTGTGTGTGTGTGTGTGTATGTGTGAATTTCAGACCTCACTTCAACACCATGTCTTGGTGAGGGTCCCAGTCTTTTCACATGATGTCAACTACAATTGTTTCAATAAGCATGGTTCAGATAATGAGTCCACAAGGTGTATTTTTTCTTTTGCTCCAATTTTTGATGCTTTTGTAACCTCACATCCTCCATGCACTTTATGCTGCTTCTAGGAAGCTTGCATAAAGCTGGGTGGTCCTGTGATGCACAGTGAGTACCCCTCAGAATCTTGTAATGATTCATTTGATGTGCATCAAAATATCTATAACTCAGTCATATTTAGGGTCAGGAGTAAACGAGGATAAGCAAATTTGTCTTTTGTACCTGTTAGTATATATATTTTTAATTACAAGTTTCTAAGAAAGACTGAATAGGTAGTCATAGAATCATGTATCCAGAGAGGCTCCCTGGGGGAAACTGATGTATGGAGAGGAAGCCCCAGACCCTGTCAGTAAACCTGCCAGTAGCAGCCATCTGCACCTGCTCTTGGGTATATAAACCAGAATTGGTGCATAGTGTGCACCCCCTGGTGGTGCTGACTTCCTTCTACAGGGAGGTTTGTATCTCTGCTCGCACTGGAGGCCCGTCATTGTGTCTCTCCCACAGTAATGCATGGCTGTGTCCTTGGATCTCACATTCTTCATTAGCAGAGTCAGTTATTTCTTTGCATTGTCTCTGGGGATGGTGAGTCAGCTCTTCACAGAATCTGCATGATATGTGCTACTTCCATCAGTATTAATCCATGAGACTCACTGTGGTCTTTTCCCTGGAGCCTGGAAGACCCACCACCTCATCCAGTAGCTACATAAGGTGAATATAGAGGCTTCAAAGGAGAGTCTCAGGGAACCTGCAAGCTTCACAAGGTCTCCCCCAGACTCCACCAGGTGACACTCACACTGTACACTGGCAGACACAAGATACCCTGGTCAGGAGACTGTCACACATCCACTGTTCCTCTCACTTATATCCACTGACATACTCAGTATCTCCTGTTCTCCACAAGTTACCATTTAAAATAGAAACCAGGAAAACCAAAGTGATCCCAAACTCCATGGTAAGATGTCTGTATTCTGTCCCAATCCCTGAATAGGAAACTCTGGGAATTCTGTGGCTTTGGCTCCTCTCCCAGCTGGGGGTTCAGGAATGGGAAGGTTTAATCAGCATACAGATGTCCTCTGACTATATAGTAAATTTTGCAGTAGAATCCTCAAGAAGCCAGTGACTCTGAGCAGGTGTGAGGGACCTGGGAGTGTTTGGTATGACAATACCTTTCGGGAAATTGTGATTTATTACTTTGTGATTTTGTTGCAGTGTTTATTTAGTACCCATGATAATCTTTGTTTTCACATATGTACCCAAACTTGTGAAATAGGAATCAATTTACCACCATTGTACAGGCGGACAGATACACGCTGCAACATAGAGAGATTTTGTGAGTGTTCAAAGTCACACATCACATGGAGTGAGCCTCAGCACCTGCCCTGTGCTCCTCACCACTTGGACCCACCTGCTCCCCTGAATCACCCGCAAGACACGATTGGACATGCCCAGTGAGGTTTTCAGGTTCCTGACCTTCTACAAAACCAATAAAGTGAGGTGTGGAGACTAGATTTTTTTTTTAATCACAGGGAATTGGAGATGCTGAGAAGCCTTGAGAGAGACTCACAAAGCTGATGGAGATGCTGGGGATTTTCAACAACCACAAGGGCCATTTACACATGATCTCTTTGTGGGCATCAAAAGAAAGCCTCAATAAAGCTAAAATAGTTGGATTTTTAGTAAAATATGTGGAAGGCAGAACACCTGAGTTCAGTAAGATTGCTATTATTTAGATAATTGTTCCTCAAAACTCACATTTATTGTGACAATAATCTAAGATATGTTTATTCCAATGCCTGACACTTGGCAAGTTTGAGTATTACCATTCTGATGGTTCATTCCAAACAGGGAGGACACTTGTGTGTTTCCACAGCTTTGCAATCCTTTTCCTGTGGTCATGTCAGAAGTGTGGAGAGCATGGAGCTGGAAACCCTTGAGAGGAGACCAGCCTTCAACCACCCTCTAGCCCTAGATCATGAGCCTCCTGGTCCCTGAGTTCTCCTTGGTGATTGTGAGCACCTCCTGGTGGTCCCTTTGCACCTGATGTTTCACAGAACACTGATGAGATACAAGGACTCTTTTTCTCCCCTTCTCATTTGTCCAACATGCAAGGTGAATCCTTCCAGCATGAGCACTGCAGACCCTCTTGTTCAGAGGATGTCTCCTCCTACTTATTTCCCATCTTTGGCCTCCTCACTTAGCTCATTGCCTATAAATCTCCAGATATATTTCCTGTCATCATTGGTTAGAAGGAACCTTGAATACAGTCTTCTTTATTGGTTAACCAGAGTCACATGAAAAGATCTTTTCATTTAAGAATTAAGAGAACAATATGAAGGATATTAGTACTCACAAATTCTAATTTGATGAAACTGTGATAAATGTGCTCAGCTTCAAACATGTACCAACCCTACCAACAAAGGAATGATTCATCCTAGATTAAACATCAAACCCAGAAGCTGGAGTCTTAGATTCATAACATTTTCAGGCTTTGACCATTCTTAGGATTTTCCCAGATTGAAACTCAAATTGTTTCATGATGGTGATGCACTTCTAAATTAAATTGTATTTCTTCTGGAACAGGAATGTAAGTACCTATTATGTTATGGTTACTCACAGGTATATTCAGAACATTGTTGATTTTCTAAAATCACAGGTCAACTGATGGAGACTTTCATCGCAGGATAGAAGTATCCACAGTCTCACCATACCTGACTTACATGGTGAGATTTGGGGCTATATATGTAGTGAATTTTAGATACAGTTTGGACTTGACTTAATATTTAATGAGTTGACATTTTTTGGGCTTTTGGGGGTTTGGTATGTAACTGTCATGTAGGAATGAAGTAAATTTTCACAGGCATCAGTGTGGACTGTGAACGTCATCTATGTCATTCTTGAACACATGCATGATATATAATGTGGCCAAAGGGACTTATCACATTTGATTAATTTAGAGATCTTGATATTACCACCATGTGGATGAGTCTGGGGATGGAGCTAAGACAGACAGGAGCAGTCACCACATGTCCATCTTGTGCCTACAGATTGGAGCCCTGATGATATTATACATGTGGGATGGGGCCTCTGAGAATTGGAGGACAAAACCCTTCCTCACCAGGCACAGCCACTTTCCTGTATCGGATCCGTGTCTCCTTTTGTTTATGCATGGCTAGTTGGACCTTAGATACTCCCAAAACCTCATGAAGTGGAGAGAGACTTCGCAGGTAATAGTAAGAAAAGACACATAAAGGAGTCATTGCCATCGAGAGAGCACTTCTGGGACTGGTGTACACGGTTCTCTGCAGTCTTGGTTGGATGATGTGGGACATCAGCAAGTGGAAGTTGGAGGCAGCCCTAAAAATTGGGCTCAGAATCTAAGAACCCATGGCCACCTCGATGCTGACTGTATTGAAGCTCAATGGGTGTGCCACAGGCGGTACCTCACTTGAGGGCTAATGAGAAGTTCCTGCTGACTCTGTGGTGCCCTCAAGCCTCTGAGGTCAGTCCCTCCAAATGTTACATAGTCTAGGTTCTATTGTACATAAAATGCATGCTCTCTGAGTAAGGTGAGGGTCAGCTGCTGGTTCTGGAATCAGTAGTTCTTATAACTTCGTCTCTGGTATTAACTTGTGCTCTGTCTTCTGAGAGTGAAAGCAAGGTCCCATTTTGATGTGGCTAAAATACGACATTGTATTTACAGTTGTTCCCAATTATGTTTTATGTGCATCAGTAATGAAATTGCCATTGGTGTGAGATTTCCCTTCAGAAGCACGTGCTGGATTACATTGGTGGTGTCAGGTGGTGTAGACCAGTGGAACTGCACATGGTAAGTATGCATCCTCAAGCCTGGGCTTGTTCCCTAGAGAGGATTGGGAAGTACAAAGAATGCCAGCTAACACTTGTCTGTGCTTCCTGAGTGCCCAGCAGGACTCTGTGTGATAGAGCTTGGTCCAGGAGCACAGGATAACTTCACATAGGCTGGATGTGGATGCCAGGTGCCTGGACAGGCATGCCATGATATGTGTGCACAGAGGAGCTGGGAAGGGCAGCTGGAGTTTAAATTCCAATCCACATGGCACCGCCATGGAGACTCATGAGTATGTTAATTAATTAATGTACATTACCAGTTAGGCACAAAATGGATAAATTCAAGAAGTTAGACTTGCTACCATAGATTCCAATGGTTATGAAATTTTGCAACAAAATTTATCTCTTTCCTTTATTTCCATTTTTGTAATGTCAATATTTCATTTAAATTTCTGTTAGTTAACATATACACTAATTTTCATATTGTAGAATTTAGTGATTCATCACTTACATTACGCCCTGTGCTCATCACTCAATTGCACTACTTAATCCCCATCACCTATTATCCGAACCCCTACAATCCTCCCCTCCACCAACTCTTGGTTTGGTCTCTATCTTTAAGAGTCTTCAGGATTTGCTTTCTTCTTTTTTCCCCCCTCTCTTATGTTCATCTGTTTTATTTCTTAAATTGCACATAAGAGTGAAATTATATGGTATGTGTCTTTCTTTGACTGACTTAGTTCACTTAGCATGACGCTCTCTAGTTCCATCCACATTATTGCAAATGGAAAGATTTCATTCTTTTAGATGGCTGAGTAGTATGTCATTGTATACATATACCACTTCTTTATCCAATCATCAGTTTATGGACATTTGAGCTTTTCCCCATAATTTGGCTATCATTATAAATGCTGCCTTAAACCTTGGGTTGCATGTGCCCTTCAAATCAGAATTTTGTATCTCTTGGGTAAAATATAGTTAGAAAAATTGCTGGGACATAAGGCATAACTATTTTTAACTTTCTAAGCTGTTTTCCAGAGTGGCAGCACCACTTTGACTTCCAGTTAAGAGTATTAGTGTGTTCCCCTTTCTCTTCAGCCTCGCCACATCTTTTGTTCCCTGAGTTGTTAATTCTGACAGGTGTGAGTTGATATATCATCATGGTTTAGATTTGTATTTCCCTGATGATGAGTAGTTTTGAGCATGTTTTCTTGCATTGCTTATACATATGGATGTATTCTTTGAGGAAGGGTCTACTCATGTGTTCTGCCCATTTCTTACCTGAATTATTTGTGTTCTGGGGTTGACTTTGATGTGTTATTGATAGACTGTGGGTAATAACCATTTTTGAGATATGTCATTTGCAAATATCTACTCTTGTTCCGTAGGTTGCCTTTTAGTTTTGTTGACTGTCTCCTTGGATATGCAGATGATTTTTATCTTGATGAAGTCTCAATAGTTCATTATTGGGTTGTTTGCCTTGCCTCAGAAACCTGTCTAGTTGCTATGGCCAATGCCAAAGAGGTTGCTGTATTCTCTAGGATGTTGATGGTTTCCCATCTCACATTTAGATATTTCATCTATTTTGAGTTTATGTTTGTGTTTGTGTAATAAAGTGGTACAGTTTCATTCTTCTGTATGTCTCTGTTCAGTTTTCCCAACACCATTTGTTGAAGAGACTGTTTTGTTGTTGTTGTTGTTGTTGTCGTCATTGTTGTTAGTATCTTAATGTCTTGATGACTATAATCTTGTCATATAGCTTGAATTCCAGAATTGTGATGTCTCTAGCTTTTCTTTTCCTTTTCAAATTTGGTTTGGCATTTGGGGTCATTTGTGGTTCCATACAAATTTTAGAATTGTTTGTTCTATTTCTGTGAAAAATTCCCAAGGTATTTTGATAGGGATCTTATTAAATATGTAGATATCTTTGTGTTGTATAGGCATTTCAACTATACTTGTTCTTCTAATGCATGATCATGGAATGTTTTTAATTACTTTGTGTCATCTTCAATTCCTTTCATCACTGTTTATACTGTTCAGAGTGCATATGTTTTAACTGTTTGGTTAGGTTTATCCATAGGTATCTTATGTGTTTGGTGCAATTTTAAACGGAATTGATTACTCGAATTCTATTTCTGTTACTTAATTATTTGTGTATAGAATTGCAACAGATTTATTTATGTACCTTAATTTTATATACTGCAACTTTTCTGTATTCGTGTATCAGTTCTACCAATGTTTGGTGAAGCCTTTGGGGTTTATTACATAGAGTGCCATGTTGTGGAGAATGAGCATTTGACTTCTTCCGTGATCATTTGAATGATTTTTGTTTCTTTTTTGTTGTATGATTGGTGAGTTAAAGAATTCCAGTACTATGTTTAATAGTAGTAATGACACTGGCCATCTCTGTCTTATTCCTGATCATAGAGGAAAAGCTCTGTGTTTCCCCAGTGCAGATGGTAATCTCTGTGGGTTTTCATATATGGCCTTTATGATATCATGTTATGTTTCATGTATCCCTAGTTGTTGAGGATTCTTATCAAGAATGAATTCTGTAATTGGTCAAGTGCTATGTATATAGGGAGAAGATTATCATATGGTTCTTATCATTTTTCTCGCTGATGTGATATATCATTTTGATTGCTTGTCAATAGTGAACTAACCTTGCAGGTCAGAAATAAATCCCACCTGTGATAAGTGATTATATTAAAGTATTGTTGGATTTGATATGCTAATATTTTGCTGAGAATTTCTACCTCCATTTTCATCAGACATATGACCTATAATTTCTTTTTTTACTTCATTCCTTTCCTGGTTTGGAATCATGGCAATACTGGCCTCATGGAATTTGGAAGTTTTCTTTCAATTTCCATTTTTGGAACAGTTTGGGAAGAATAAATATTAACTACCGTTTGAATATTTGATAGAATTTGCCTGTGAAACCACCTGGTCTTGGACTTATGTTTGTTTGGAGGTTTTTTTTTTCTTTATAAGTTTATTTAGTTATCTTGAGAGAGAGAGTGATGTAGGAGGAGTAGACATAGAAGGAGAGAAGGAATCCCAAGTTAGCTTCACACTGCTAATGTGGAGCCCAACACAAGGCTTGATTCCACAAATAATGAAATCATGACCTGAGCTAAAATCAAGTGTCAGAGCTTAACCAACTTAGACACCCAGGTGCCCTTGTTGAGAGATTTTTGGTTACGGATTCACTTTCTTGGCTGGTTATATGTCTGTTCAAGTTTTCTATTTCTTCCTGTTTTAGTTTTGATAGTTTATATATTTCTAGGGATTTACACATTTTTCCATATTGCCTAACTTTTTGGCATATAATTTTTCATAATCTCTTATAATTGTACTTCAGTGGTGTTGGTTTTGATCTCTCCTCCTAAACTAGTGATTTTGTTTATTTGGGTCCTTTCTATTTTCTGCTTGGTAAGTCTGACTAGGGGTTTATCAATTTTATTAATTCTTCAAAGAGTCAGCGTAGACTATTTTACCCATTCAGCATGTTGAATATATCCTGCCACTCTTTTATGACTTGACAAGTTTCCATGGATAGATAGGCTGCTAACCTTATGTGTCTACCCATGTAGGTTAGGGATTTCGTTTCCTTATCTGTGTTAAAAATATTTTGTTATGTCTCTATTTCCAAAATTTTATGATGATATGTTTCAGTATTAGCCTGCTTTTGATTATTTTGAAGGGAGTTCTCTATGCCTCCTGAATGCTGTGGTCTTTTTCCTTCCTCACATTTGGGAATTTTTCAGCTATAATTTGTTCAAATATATTTTCTCTCCCTTCTTCCCTCTTTTATTCTGTTGGGACTCCCAGGATGTGAATGTTTTTATGCTTTGTGGATTTTCTGAGTTGCCTACATCTACAGTAGTGATCCTATATTTCATTTAAAAAAATAATGTTTATTTATTTTTGAGAGACAAAGAGACAGAGCATGAGCAGGGGAAAGGCAGAGAGAGAAGGAGACACAGACTCTGAAGCAGGCTCCAGGTTCTAAGCTGTCAGCATAGAGCGCGACGTGGGGTTTGAACTCATGAACCGCGAGATCATGACCTGAGCCAAAGTTGCCGCTTAACAGACTGAGCCACCCAGGTGCCCCAGTGATCCTATATTTTAATTTCTCCCTCATCTTTTCTGCTTCATTATTTCCAAAATTTCATCTTCAATATCACTTATTCTTTCTGTTTCTTCCATCCTTATGGTACAAAAGAAAGGATTCTATATATGATCTGAACTGAAAATTCTGTTATGTTCTTCATATGTTGTACATTTATCAGTGAATTATAACAACATTCTTATTCCAAAGTTATTTCTAAGAGTTATTAATTTGCTTTGAATAAAATTACCTTGTGAAAACATTACTATTAGGAGATCATACAAATGGCCATATTTCATTCTTCCTCATTGCCATGTAGTATTCCATTGTATACATAAACCATATCTTCTTGATCCATTCATCAGATGATGGACATTTAGGCTGTTTCCATGATTTGGCTATTGTAGAAAGTGCCGCTATGAACATTGGGGTACATGTGCTCCTATGTATCAGCCCTTCTGTATCCTTTGGGTATATCCCTAGCAGTGCTATTTCTGGGTCATAGAGGAGTTCTATGATAGTTTTTTGAGGAGTATCCACACTGTTTTCCAGAGCGGCTGCACCAGTTTACATTCCCACCAACAGTGTGGGAGGGTGCTCGTTTCTCCACACCCTCACCAGCTCTATAGTCTCTTGATTTTTTCATTTTACCGACTCTGACCGGTGTGAGGTGGTATCTCAGTGTGGTTTTGATTTGTATTTCTCTTATGATGAGTGACACTGAACATCATTTCATGTGCCTGTTGTCCTTATGGTAGTCCTCTTTGGAGAAGTGTCTGTTCAGGTCTTCTGCCCATTTCTTCCCTGGATTATTCACTTTTCTGGTATGGAGTTTTGTGAACTCCTTGTATATTATGGATACTAGCCCTTTATCTGATATGCCATTAGCCACTATCTTTTACATTCTGTCAGTTGCCTGTTAGTTTTTTTTTTTAATTGTTTCCTTCGCATTCAGAAGCTTTTTATCTTGAGGAGGTCCCAGTAGTTCATTTTTGTTCTTGATTCCCTTGCCTCTGGGGATGTGTTGAGGAGGAAATTGCTGCAATTGAGGTCTAGGAGGCTATTTTCTGCTTACTTCTCTAGGGTTTTTATGGTTTCCTGTCTCACATTCAGATCCATTATCCATTTTGAGTTTATTTTTGTGAATGGTATAAGAAAGTGGATGGACCTTGAGGTGTTATGCTAAGGGAAATAAGTCAGCCAGAGAAGGACAGATACCATATGTTTGCACTCATAAGTCTAACAGGTCAACCCTAACAGAGTACCATGGGGAGTGGAAGGGGTAAAGAGAGCTAGGGTGAGTGAAGGATACAAATCATGAGAGACTATTGAATACTGAAAAGGAACCATGGACTGAAGGGGGAGAGGGAGAGAGGAAAAGGGGTGATGGTCATGGTGGGGGGCATTTGTGGGGAGAAGCACTGGGTGTCATATGGAAACCATTTTGACAATAAACTATTATAAAAAAGAAGTCATAAATCAATAACTCAGAAAAAAATTAATAGCCTTGAAGAACACTATATGATCCAGATTATATTCTAGACAAGTGTACAAATAATATAAATATTGGGGAAATGGGGATTATTATATCTTAAATTATAATCACAAGCTAATTGTTACTTTAGGTTGTTTTGATAAATACTATTGCATCATAAATTCATTTGTTACATATAAATATGTGACCTATTTTGTGGTTTAAAATGTAGTATCAGTTATGCAAACAATTACAGTAAAAATTCTAGAAGCATAAAATGTAAAAATATATTCATTAACATATGTATGTCATCACTTTATAAATTATTTTTTAATAATTTTTTTTATTTTTGAGAGACAGAGGTAGACAGTGCAAGCAAGGAAGGCTCAGAGAAAGAGGAAGACCCAGACTCTGAAGCCGGCTCCAGGCGATGAGCTACCTGTCAGCACAGAGCCTGATGCGGGGCTCGAACCCACAAACTGTGAGATCATGACCTGAGCTGAAGCCAAACAGTTAACCGACTAGGTCACCCCGGCACTCCTATGTATGTCATCACTGCTTTTCAAAAAAGGAGTCATAACCATGACGCTAGGGAATGAAGCACATTAAAATTAGACAAGCATCCACCATATTTTGGGTCAATGACTACATTAAAAAGTAATCCATTACATAAATAGCTTACAGTAACATAACTGAGGACAGCTTGCTCACTATTCACAGCAACGGTGAGAGGCTATAATAGAGAAAATGGAATAAAATGATAAGTACCCGAAGTCAACTGTTTTGGTGAGAATCCAGTGGTGATGCAGGTAAATGAGAGAGACTGTGAAGGTCTGTTCACCTGGGACTCCTTCTTCAGGTTCACCTGGGAGACTACACATAACCTGAATAGAGTCACAAGGAGGCGAGTGTGTTAGATTAGTAACCGATCTTACATGTTCTGGAATGTTTGAGATACATGCACAGGATGACAGGCAACAGACAGAAGAAGAACACACACTGGATTTGCTGTTATTGAGAACAACCCTCCCAAAGAATGTCATGCTCAGTAGAGGAGTGGTCCTGACCTCTTGTATCCATGGGGCACAATTTCACCCCAAGAACAGAGGTATGATTTCAGGTGCACATCCCTGGGATGTCACAAGAATATAAGGACACTGAATGGAAGAACATTTCCTGTGTCTTTTCTGAGGTTGAGATTAGTGCAGATTCCATGCAGGACACTGCATTCCCTGTCCATCAGAGAATCTTGTCCCTCCTGTCTCCACATCCCTTTCCCTGACAGAGAGGATGTATGAGGGCACGTGGAGAAACGCAGAGGTTTTATCCATGTTTGATTTGTAAACACACCCTTGTCCCATATAGAACAACATCCTGGTTTTCTCATCCATGTTAATATGCATTTGGTGCATTCATGAGGGTGAAGTACCATACATTCCATGACAACATCTCGGGTAGTGCATGTGAGGCTGTGCTCCAGGAGAGCAGGGAAGGTATTGCAGGAGAAATGACAAATGATCTTTATCTCTCAGAGTAGGTGTTGGATCCCTGTGCATGTGTGGGGAGGGCTGGAAAATACCTCCTAAGGAATCAAGGTGCAGATGCACAAGGACAGTATTACCATCTATGATACAAGGGCCATTGATCCATGAGTGCATTCCAGACCCTAGGAAGGAAACATCGTCCTGTTTCCAGCATGGGCATGAGTGGAATCACACAGCCCTTATGAGACCAAGGCAGACAAATTCATTCCGCCACAAGGAAAAACCACATGAGGTCTGCAGTAAGATCCTCCATGTTGTATTTTGAGGGAAGGACATGCCATGACCAGCAATTGAAGGTGTGCAATTCTAGATGATGAAGTCTCCCCTTAGAGCCTCAGAAGGACACACAGCTCTTAAGAGTTTTTGAAGCAGATCTAGTTTAAGTGATTTCATGCTTATGAAATGATGAAGGTGATGAAAGTTTTATACTCATGTGTGTGTGTGTGTGTGTGTGTGTGAGAGAGAGAGAGAGAGAGAGAGAGAGAGAGAGAGAGAGAGATCTTCAGAGTCCACATTCACACCGCATCCTGGAGGAACCAAGTCTCTTCAGTGCTGTCAACTAAATTTGATGCAGTGAACATGGTTCGAACAATGACGCACCAGGAGACTGTTTTCTCTTGATTAGGATTTTTGCTGCATCTGCAGTGTCATGTCCAACATGCAATTTATGCTCCTTCTAGCACCTTGTACCTGGAGCTGAAGGGCCCTGTGGTTCACAGTGAGCGCATCTGGGAATCCTGTAAAGGTTTAGTTGATGTGCATCAGGTTACCTGTAATCAATTTGTATTTAGGGAGAAGACTTAAGCTAATGCAAGCAACTCTGACTTCTGTGCATTTTAGGTAGTTTTCCTATGACAAATATCTAATTCAGAGACTGAATAGGAAAGCCGACATTATGTGTCCAAAGATGCTCCCTGGGGGAAACAGTCATGTGGAGAAGAAGCCCCAGATCCTGACAGGAAACCTGCCTGTAGCCTCCATCTGCGCAGGCTCTTGGAAACATAAACAAGAATTGTGCACAGTGTGGCCCTCCTGGTGTTACTGATCTGTCGCGGCCCACCACGACAATCTGAAAAGAAACCCGAGGTAAGGGAATGAGGAAGAAAGAGGAGACAGAAAGTCAGGGGACAGGAGGGACACTCAGAGCCATTGCACCAAAAGTGTCATTCTTTATTAGCAGTTTGTAGCTTTTATACAATAGCCACAGGAGCTACTGTCGAATAAGCAAAGCATAAAAATAAGCCAAGTTCCTTATTTTCCAGACTGTCCCCCTTGTGACCCTGCTTGCTAAAGCATACTTCCCTATGACCTCATGGAAGGATGAGAACTCTCAAGGCATAAGGAGGAGGAATTGTGGTAGACCCTTGTTTTCAAAGGTCAGGGGCTGACCAGACCTTAGCATTTAACCACATCAGGGGCACGTGTGCAGGGCGCATGGAAGAGTCCCGAGAGCTATTGCTCTACTTGTGGGAGGGTGCTTCCCCTTGACAAGAAGGGGAACTTCCCTCTAAGGAGCTATAGCTCGACCGGTCACTCCTCCTGTGCTGCTGCTTCCCACACTGATCTTCATCTACAGGGAAGTTCTGGGCTCAAACTGACACCCCCTCACCGTGTCTCCTGCACAGTAATACAGGGCTGTGTCCTCAGCTTTCAGGCTGTTCATCTGTCGATCCACTCTGTTTTTGGCATTGTCTGTGAAGATCCTGAATAGGCCCTTCACACAGTCTGCATAGCTTGTGCTACTTCAGTACTAATCCATGAGACCCCCTTCAGCCCCTTACCTGGAGCCTGGAGGACTCAGATCATCCAGGAGCTACTGAAGATGCATCCAGTCTGTACAAGAGAGTCTCAGGGACCCCCAGCCTTCACCAGGTCTCCCCAGTACTCTACACTGGATGCCTACAGGCCTAAGACATCCAGGTCAGTAAACTATCACACATCCACTGTTTCTCTCACTCATATCCAGTCGCATACTCAGTGTCACTGGATCACCATGAATTACCTTTGAAAACAACAAGGAAAACCTGGAGAGAACAAACTCCATAGTGAGATGTCTCTGTTCTGTCCTGATCACTGAATGAGAACACCAGGGAATCGTGTTTGGGCTCCTCTCCCTGCTGCAGAGTAGGGGCTGAGAGAGTTTAGTCAGCACACAGAGGGCCCTATTTGCATGTCCCCAGACTGTGCAGTCAATTCTCATGGGAGAATCCTCGAGAAGACAGTGACCCTGAGCAAATGTAAGGAACCTAGGAGTATCTGCTGCCACAATATCTTTCAGAACATTGTAATTTATTATTTCGTGATTTTGATGCAGTGATTATTTAGTAGCCATGATAATCCTTATTTTAACATATGCAACAAAACATGTGAGGTAGGAATGAATTTACCACCATTGTACAGATGAACAGATACACTGCAGCAGAGAGGGAGTGTGTGAGTGTCCCATAGCACATGTGATGTGAGATAGCCCCAGTATCTGGACCTGTCCTCCACACCACAGGACCACCTCTGCCTTAGCCACCTTCAGGACAAGGTTGGGCAATCTCAGTGAGGTTTGCAGGTTCTTGATCTTGCAGTTTCCTGGTAGACTGACATGAGAAGTCAGGTTTATTCTGTCACAGGGAATTGGAGATGGTAATAAGCCTTGACAAAGACTCACAGAGTTGATGAAGATGCTTGGAGTTTTCAACAACCCCCAATGTGATTCACACACGAACTCTGGGTGGACATCAATGGAAAGTAACAAAAAGATAAAATGGTGGCATTATTAGTGAAATATGTTAAAGGCAGAACGCCTGAGATTAGTAAGGATGCTGGACTTAACAATATTTATTCCTCTATAAAATGGTGATCATTGTTCTCCTAAACTCACACTAATGTGACAATGGTCTATATTATGTTTATCACAGGGCTTGACCCTTGGCAAGTATGAGTATTCCTTTTATGATGGTTCATTCCAAACATAGAGAACACTTGTGTGTTTCCACAGTTTTTACAAACTGTTTGCTGTGTTTATGTCTGAAGAAGTTTGGACAGCATGGAGCTGAAAATCCTTGAGATGAGACCAGCCCTCAGCTACTCTCTTGTTCTGGATGATGAGCTCCCTGGGATCTGAGTTCCCCCTGGTGGTTGTGAGCACCTCCTGGTGGTCCCCATGTACCTCTTGTTTCGCACCCCTGCAGACATACAGGGACTCTCTTTCTCCCCTCGCATTTATCCAACATGCAAGGGTGAAACCTTCCATCATGAGCACTGCAGACCTCCTGTTCAGAGGATGTATCCACCTACTTATTTCCCATCTTTGACCCCTCACTCAGTTCCTTGCTTGTAAATCTCTAGATATATTTTCTGTAATCATTGGTGGCAAGAACCTTGAACACTGTTTTCATAATTAGTTGGCATAGTCAGAAGAACTTTTTATTTAATAACCAAGAGTAAAAATGAAAGATATTTGGATTTGTGAATTCTAATTTCAAGAAACTGTGACAAAAGTCCTCAGCCTCAAATATGTGTCAACTTTAACAAAAAGTGTTTGTCAATCACAGACAGAATGTCAAACCCAGAAATTGTGGTCTGGGTGTCAGAAAATTTTTAGGCTTTGAACCTAATGGATTTTTTTCAGGTTGATATACAAATTGTTTATTGTTGGTGAAGCACTTCTAAATTACAATTTATTTCTTCTGTAAGAGGAGTGGCAGTGCCTGTGATCTATTCTTGCCCTGCAGGTGTAATCAGAAGTACATGAGTAGTTTTCTAGAGACAAATTTTGTCTGATGGAGAGGGTTTAACCCCAGGACTGATGGTACCCACCATTTCACCATACCTGATTTATACAGTTAGATTTGGAGTTTTAGAAGCAGTAATATTTAAGTACATTTTGGACTTGAATTACTATTTAATAGGGTAAAATTTTGGTGGATTTGGGTTGTGGATATGTGAGTGTTGTTTGTGATGGAGGTGAATTATGTAGGCAACCGAATGGACTGTGGTTGCCTACATTTTGTGCATGATATCTTTTGTGGCCAAAGGATTTTCCCACATTTGATTAATTTAGCAATTTTTATATTAATACCATGTGGGTGAGTCTAGGGAAGCACCTCAGGAAAAACAGAGGTAGTCACCACCTGCCCATCACAGGGGTGCAGATGGAGGTTCTTTAAGACCCCACAAATATAGGAGAGGACACTATGAGAATTGCTGGATCAACACCCTCATCACCAAGCACAGCCTCTTTCCTGTATGAAATGCTGGTCTCCTTCTGGATCTGAGTGCCTAACTAAATCCAGGTGGATATGCATGGATGTCCCCCAAATTGCATGAGGTGGAGAGAAACTTTGCAGGTAACAGTAAGGAAAGACACATTAAAGAGTCATTGCTATTGAGAGAGAACTTCTGGTCCTGGTGTACACCCGGCTCTCTGAAGCCTTAATTGGATGATGTAGAACACCACACAGCAGAGGTTGGAGACAGCCCTACAAACTGGGCTCTGGGATGAAGACAGAACCCATGGCAACCTCCAAGGCTGACTATATTGAGGCCCAAGGGACGTGCCTCAGGAGATCACTCAACTGAGTCCTAAGAAGAAGTCCCTGCCATCTCTGTGGTTCCTTCACGCGTCTGAGGTCTCTCCCTCCAGATGTTATAAAGTCATAGGTTCTTTTATTTGGGAAATGTACCCCTCTCTCAGTAGGGTGAGGGTCAACTGCTTGTTGGCGGAGTTGTCTTTGTGATCTTGTCTCTGGTACACACCTCTGCTCAGTCTTCTGAGAGTGAAAGCAACGATCCCCTTTCATTGCTGCTAAAATCGCATATTGTACCCATATGTTCCCAGTTATTTTTGATATCAATAAATGATGACATTGCCATCAGTTTTAGAATTCCCTTCAGAAGCAGGTACAGGATTATGTGGGTGGTGTCAGGTAGTGTAAACCAGTGGAACAGCACATGGTAAACCTGCATCCTCAAGCCTGGGTTTGTTACCTAGCGAGGAATGAGGAGTACAAGGAATGCTAAGATTTCCAGTACTATGTTAATTAGTAATGATAAGAGTGGCCATCCTTGTTTTGTTCCTGACGGTAGAAGAAATGCTCTGTTTTTGCCCATTGAGGATGATATTAGCTGTGGGGATTTTGTACATGACCTTCATGATATTGTGGTATGTCCCATGCATTCCTATTTGTTGAGGGTTTTTATCAAGAATAGATGCTGTACTTTGCCAAATGCCTTTTCTGCATCTATGGAGAAGATTATATGGTTCATATCTGTTCTGTTATTGATGTGATGTATCATGTTCATCGATTTGCGTATGTGACAGTCCAGAAAGAAATCCCTCTTCTTCATGGTTAGTGATCCTTTTAATATATTGTTGGATTCAATTTTTGACTATTTTGTTGAGAATTGTTGTATTGATGCTCATCATGGATTTTGGCCAGTAGTTCCCTTTGTTCATGGGGTTTTTGGTTTAGAGTCATGGTAATATTGACATCATAGAATTAGGGTCTAAGTTGCCTTTCCATTTGTATTTTTCAGAACACTTTAAGAAGATAAGTATTGACTCTTCTTTAGATATTTGGCACAATTTGCCTGGGAGGCCAGGTGGCCATGGACTATTGTGTTTTGGGAATTTTTTGATTCCTGATTCAATTTCTTTGCTAGTAATCTGTTCAAGTTTTCTATTTCGTCTTGTTTCAGTTTTGATAGTTTATATGTTCCTACGAATTTATCCATTTTTACCAAATTGCCCCATATTGGCATATAATATTTCATCATATTCTCTTTGTATGTATGTATGTATGTATATGTGTTTTTAAAAATTTACATCTATGTGGGTTAGCATGTAGTGCAGTAATTATTTCAGGAGTAGAATCCAGTGATTCATACCTTATATATAACATCTAGTGCTTTTCCTTTTCTTCCCCCTTGGGATTGATACTTTATTTTTGTATTTATTTGTCTTTTTTTATAGTTTGTCAAGTTGATTTCCATATAACACCCAATGCTCTTCCCCACAAGATCCTCCTCCATGACCATCACTCCCTAACAAGTGTCTTCCTTAATTCTTCTTGCCCATTTGGTCCAATCCCCCACCCCTCCAGCAACCCTCAGCTTGTTCTCTATATTTAAGAG
Organism: Mungos mungo; assembly: GCA_004023785.1. Taxonomy (NCBI): domain Eukaryota; kingdom Metazoa; phylum Chordata; class Mammalia; order Carnivora; family Herpestidae; genus Mungos; species Mungos mungo. The sequence goes on from PISW01009718.1 coordinate 27,301, forward strand.
TCTCTTATGTTTTGTCCCTCTCCTTGTTTTTATGTTACTTTTTTCTTCTCTTCCATTATGTTCATCTGTTTTGTATCATAAAGACTACACATGAGTGAAGTCATGTAATATGTGTCTTTCTCTGACTAACTAATTTTGCATAGTGTAATAACCTCTAGTTCCATCCACATTGTTGCAAATGTCAAGATTTCATTCTTTTTGATTGCCAAGAAATACTCCATTGTACATGTATACCACATCTTCTTTATCCACTCATCTGTCGATGGACTTCTGGGCTCTTCCCATATTTTGGCTCTTGTTGATAGTACTGCTATAAACATTGGGGTACATGTGAGAGGACACCATGAAAGGTCCTACCGATAGATATTAAAACAGTAAAAAACAACATAGTCTAAGTAAACTTACAGAAATAAATTGGAACAATTATATAAAACTGAGAAAATGTTCATCAAACTTAGGAAAACTGGCACAGGAGGCAACAGAAAATATGAATGGTGCAGTGTCATCTAAGAAATTTAATCCACAAGTATAATATTTATCATCAAAAAGGTAAAACAACACTTCATCTCAGTTTTACTGGCACATTCCTCCAGTCATTAACGAAAGAAATACCACTGGTGTCCCACAACTGTACAAAGAGCACTGCCCAGTTTGCTCCAGGACAACACTGCAAGTTTGATGCTGGAATCTGAGGAAAGTATTACAGGAGGAACAATTACAGACTAATTGTGTCTCATAAACAATAAAGCAAAAACAAAGTAATGTGTAAAATAGCAAAGCAATTTACATACTAAAAGGAAAATACAACTTGACCTAACAGAATTTTTTTGTGGGGAAAAGGATAGTTTAACGTTTAACATTTAAAAATTAATGTTGCTCACCACGTTAAAAATGTAAAGGGAGAAAAAAGAAGCGTCAGTAGGTGCAGAAAATTTTTTGATAAAACTCAAGATGCGTTTATGACTAAAACCCATAGAACATGTGACTAGAAGCTAACTTCCTTTGAGAAAAGGCATATATGGAGACCTGACTCTTCTTTTAAAATTGAGATACATTTGACATACAACATTCCTGGTGAGATATTGAACACTTTCTCCATGTGTTTGATAAGACACTATTACTTGATGGGCCACTCTCAGAGACCACTCCCACAGGTGTGGAAGGATTAATAACCTGAGTGAGGGACAGAGAGTCCCCCAGAACACAGTCTGTGGATGTCAGGATCACTGGGGCATATGGGAAACTGAACCTACCCCCAGAGATTTGGGGAGACAGTGGGAAGAACTCCCACCCCTCTCTGGATGGTCCACAAACACCTTGCTGTGGAGGAACGCCACCTGCAACCAGCTGGCCAGGGAATGAGAGGTGTCAGGGTAAATACAAATTTAAATTGAACCAAAAAAGTCAGTGAAGTGTCCTTCTCTTGATTTTGGCTCAGGTGGTGATTTCATCATTTATGGGATCGAGCCCCACCACTGGGCTCTGTGCTGACAGCTCAGAGCCTGCTTGGGATTCTCTCTTCTTCCCTCCCTCTCTGCCCCACCACTGCTCATGCAAGTGCTCAGTCTATCTCTCTCTTTCAAAAAAAAGTCATTTCCCTACTGCAAGAAAGATAAAGAGAATTCCTCCCTCCCTTTCCACAGAGAATTTGAGACTATGAATTCTTTCTCTGCTTTTCTTTGAAATGTACCTAAGACTTTTTAAGCTAAACTGACCTGTTGACAGCGTGATCACCGAGACACGTTCCCCCAAAGACCGGGGAACCATGGCTTTGAAATGTCATCATGTGGGAAGGTGGCGCCCCATCACCCAGTGTCTGGGACAGAGGGAGCCCAAATCTACGGGCACCTGCCTCCACGCCGCAAGCCTACTTCCTATCATAAAAATATGAGAAACTTAACTTTTCTTTGGATAAAGACAATTAACAACCACAGATGCCCACCCCACATTCCAGGTGAATTTGTAGTAAATGGTGCTGTCACGTTTTGAGGCTGGTTGCACCTCCGTCAAAACCCTACTGGCCGTGTGTGTGTGGATGGTCTTCCACACAGAGACCCGTTCTGTCCCATTATCTATTCCTTTGTCAGTATCACACTGTCTTTATTACTGTGATTATATTAAGACTTAAGACTGTGTAGGTGATCCCTCCAACTTGGTTTTCAGCACTGCTTTGGATGTTTCAGGTCCTTTGTCTATATACATTTAAAACTCAGTTTGCCCAGATCTACAAAAAAGTTTGCTAAGAGTCTGACCGACATTCTATTAATTCTGCAAATCAGTTTGTGGGGAACTGACATCTTTCCCATGATACACCTTGAAATCTGTCTTCATTTATTTAAGTCTTCTTTGGTTCATTTTATCTAGAATATAGGTCCATTTGCAAGTGTTGTTAGAATTATACCTAAATATTTAATCCTTTTGGGGGGATATTGCAAATTATATTATTTTATATACATTTTTAAAAGTTTATTTGTTTAATTTGAGGGAGGGAAGCAAGTAAGGGAGGGACAGAGAAGGAGGGACAGAGAGATTGAGAGAGAGAGAGAGAGAGAGAGAGAGAGAGAGAGAGAGAGGATCCCAAGCAGGTTCCACATCATCAGCACAGACCCTGATGCAGGGCTCAAAGTCACAGACTGTGAGACCATGACCTGGGTTGAAACCTAGAGTCGGATGCTCAATGGACTGAGCCACCTAGGTGTCCCTTACTTTAATACTGGATTTTATTTAGACACTGCTAGTATATAGACATAGATTAATTTTTTGTGTATTGACCTGTGATCTTTCTAAAGTCATTAATTAAATTATGGCTGATTTGAGGGTAGATTTATTTTATTATTTTCCTCAGAAGTACATATGTTGTCTACCAATATGGACATCTGCTTTCCTTCCACATTTTCACATAGTTCTGTATTTTTAGTTTCATTGCAGTTGTTAAAGTTTCAAGTAAAATGTTGAATAAATGTGGGGAAGAGCAAATATCCTTGACTTTTTCCAGATATGAGGGGGAATCATTCAGCTTTTCACCATGAAGTATGATGTTAGCTGTGGGTTTCTCAAGCTCTCCAGGAGTTTTTATCGTCAGTGGATGCTGTACTTTTCAAATACTTTCCTCTCTCAATTGACATAGTCATCTGAATATTCTCCTTTCTGCAGCTGACATGTTGGATGAAATTGATTCATTTAAAAACGTGGAAGCAGGGGCGCCTGGGTGGCTGAGTTGGTTAAGTCAGTTGATTTTTGGCTCAGGTCATGATTTCATGGTTGTGGCATGCTGACAGCATGGAGCCTGCTTGAGATTCTCTCTCTCCCTCTCTTTCTGCCCCTCCATCTCCCCTCCCTTAAAAAAAAGTACTGAAGTAACTTTGACTTGTTGTATGATTCCTTCTTTATCATGGCATGGTATTATTTTTATATGTTCCTGATAGGATTTGCTGATACAGTAAGACCTTGAATGGCAAGTAACTTGTTCTGTAAGTGTTCCACAAGATGAGTAAATATTTTCAATAAATTTTAACTTGATAAACAAGTGATGTGTAACAGTACAAGTAGTATGTAATGTCAAATGTCACATAATCACAACTAAGCCAATAATTCTTCTCTCTCTCTCTCTCTCTCTCTCTCTCTCTCTCTCTCTCTCTCTCTCCCTCTCTCTCTCTGTACAGAATTGTGGGGGATCATCCATCTCCCATGCTCAGATGCTCCGTCTCAAGCCACAGTATTTGGCAGAAATCACTGATTTTCAGAACATTGGGAGATGCCCACAGCCGGCATGAGTATATTTTTTGTGACTTCAAAGCACTTATCAGCAGTCTTCTGTTGTTCCTTATAAGAGTGAGCTTAAGAATGCTTTACCTCATTCTAGGTCAGACTGACTGCAGATATAGACCCTTTCCTCTGCTGCCTTATTGCCAGTACATTAAATTCAGTACACGACAAGAGTTGATTGGTACTGTGCTGTAGTCAACATCCGTAGGAGCATATATAATGACCTCCATGTAGAAAAAGATGAAAAGAAAGGCAGTAAGAAGAAGGAGATGATTATGGTGGAAGTTAAGAAGGAAATTATCAAGAGGTACAAAGGAGGTATGTGAGTGGCCAAAATTGCAAGATTTTATAAGAAGTCTACATTGACTATTTGCACAATATTAAAGAAGAAAGAAGAAATAAGGGGGCTAGATGCAATAAAAGGATTCACGTGTATATCAAAGCAATTGCCATGTGTTCTCACAGATGTTCAAAATTTGCTTCTGGGTTGGATAAATGAGACGCAATTACCAGCTGGTACCATGACCAAGAACTTTATCTGCGAGAAGGCAAAGGCCTTGTACACCAACCTCATAAGTAAACTTCCAGATACATCAACATAAAAAAAAAGAAGTCTTCAAAGCAAGCAGGGGATAGTTTAATAACTTTAAGAGGAGAAGTGCATCTGTAATGTTCTAAGGCACAGAGAGGCTGTGAGTTCAGATACTAAGTTAGCTGAGGTGTTCGCTACCTAGTTCTGGAAGCTAATGGCTTCCAAGTGTTGCCCGCTGGATCAGGTTTTCTAACTGTGGTGAGATACGGCTTTTTTGGAAAGAGATGCCAAAGAGGACATACATTACAGAAGAAGAGAATGCAGCGCCTGATCACAAGCCCATGAAAGACCATCTCATCTTCTTGTTTTGTGCTAATGCAAGTAGGGATTTCAAAGCTAAGCCCCTGCTCATGTATCATTCTGAGAATCCACGAGCCTTCAAGAAATGCAAGGTGCAGAAAAACCAGTTAAATGTTCTGTGGAGGTTCAAGGGCCAGGCTTAGGTCACTCGTGTCTTGTTTGTTGCGTGGATCAATGAGGTCTTTGGTCCAGCAGTGAAGAATTACCTTTCAGAGAAAAGTCTGCCACTCAAAGCTTTGCTGGTTACGGATAATGCTTCTGCTCATCCAGGCTTTGAGGACGACTTACTAGAGGAGGTCAAGTTCATTAAGATCAAGTTCCTTCCTCCCAAGGCCATTCTAATCCTTCATCCCATGGATCAGCAGGTCATTTTGAACTTTAAAAAGCTTTACACCAAAGCACTATTTCAGCAATGCTTTGAGGTGACCAAAGGAACAAACCTTACCCTTTGAGAGCTTTGGAAAAATCATTTCCACATCGTGAACTGCCCCAAGATTATCAGTAAAGCCTGGGATGGGGTCACCAAGAGAACTCACAATTCTGCTTGGAGAAAACTGACCTGGTTGTGTTCTTGGACATGACTTAACAGGGCTTGTCATGAACAGCAGCCTCCAGTTGTTGATGAAATTGTGTCCTTGGGGAAGACCATGGGACTGGAGGTGATTGAGGAAGACATTTAGGAGCTGGTGGAGGAGCATGGCCAGGAGCCGACCACTGATGAACCGATGGATCTGCATCACGAGCAAGAACTGGAAGTTATGGAGGAGATTTCATCTGCAGAGGAGGAGGAGGAGAAGGTGGAGGAATCCTTCAATCCAAATGAGATTAGGGAGATGTGTAAAATGTGGGAAACAGTACAAAATTTTGTAGAAAAACACCCGAATAAGGCTGTAGCAGTGTGAGTGCGGGAGACCAGCCCACACACCCCAATCGAAAGGTCCCGAGTAGGGGCTTGGTGTTGGCGCAATATCTATAAGAAAGAAGACAGACAACGTGAATGGTGGAAAAGCCACATTTTACTAAGATAGTCAGGGTCTTATATACCATGGGTGATTACATCATTTCTTTAATGGTTACATAATTCAAGGTCTTTGAAGTAATGACATGCTCCAGAAAGGGTCATGCTTACCAAGACAGTAGTAAATAACAGGAATTATCAAGTCATTACAAGAGAGGGATTCCCTAATAATAGTCTGGCTCCAAGCATAATATGAGCCTGAAGAATTCTATGAGGAGATTTATGTTGGGGCCCAGTAGGCAATATTAACCCTCAAACAATATTTGGCCTCCTGGGCCCCACATATGGTTTCTGTTCATCCTATGATTTTCTCATTGCTTTGCAAAGAGGCATATACTTTTAGGCTTTGAATCAACTTGGGTCAGTCAGTCACCTTCCCTTACTTTATTTTCTGGCTCTTTTGTCTGCTGTTGGGAGCAAACATAATCCTTTACCAAAAGATTTACATATAGAAGGATCAGCATCCCACCCTTGAATAACTGATGAAGGGCCTTAAGGAATGTATATCTCCTCATAGAATTCCTTAGGTTTAAAACTGGACTATTATTAGGAGATTCCTCTTTTGTAATGACCTAATCCTACTACTTACTACTGTCCTGATAAGAATGACCTTATCCGGAACATGTCTTCAAGGACTTTGAACTATGCAACCATTAAAGAGATGATGTAATCACCTATGGTATATAAGACCCTGGCTATCTTAATAAAGGTCCTTTTTTTTTTACCAACCACCATCCATGCTGTCTGTCTCGTCTGTCTCGTCTGTCTCGTCCGTCTTGTCCATCTCGTCCCTCTTGTCTGTCTTCTTTTCTAGAGATATTTTCGCTGACACTAACCCCCTACTCAGGACCTTTCCACTGTGGTGCCTGGGTTGGTCCCCCGCAGATTTACATTTCTTAAGACCCCTCATCAGTTATGCATGGGCAAGATGCTTATCCTTTAATAGGCAAATCTTTTGGCAGAGGATTATGTTTACTCCCAACAGCAGACAAAGAGCTAGAAAGCAAAGTAAGAGAAGGCTGGAGCTACTGATTGACTCAAGCTGATTCAAAGCCTAAAAGTATATGCCTCTTTGCAAAGAAAAGAGAAAATCATAGACAGGATGAACAGAAGCCGCATGTGCGGCCCAAGAGGCCAAATGTTGTTTCACAGTCTCTAGACTTGTTCCACAACTTCCCAAATAGTTCACCTGCACCTCAGAGGGAGAGCCATCAAAGGTCACTTTTATAGATTCTCCTGTGCCCCGGAGGCCACGCCATCAAGGGTCGCTATGCAGGAGATTTTTTGGCCTACTGGGCCCCGACATTGAGCAATGAATCTGTTAAAAAAAAAAGAATGCAATGTCACATTTCAGCGAAATCCTCAAAGGGATGCAAAAGCAAGTGTCATTGGATAGGTTCCTTGTTAAAGTTGCACAGAAAGAAAAACATTCCATGGAGCCAATAGATAGCAGTGATTCCACTAGTTATAGTGAAAGTCGTCCTACCCAATAACCCTCCTCTGTGGTCTCCCTCACACCAGCTATGAAGGTTTTCAAAGGGAAGTGCAGGCTAATTTATCTTTATAATTTGTATTTTCTTTATTATTTTGTATTATATTACAGATTTGTAGTCATTTTTATACAAATATTTTTGGAGTGTGGAATGAATCATCTGTGTCTCTATTATTTCTTATGGGGTAATTCACTTTGATACACAAGTGCTTTGGATTGCAAGTATGTTTCCAGAAAGAATTATGCTCGCAAACCAAGATTTTACTGTATTTTGTAAAGGAGTTTAGCATCTATGTTAATAAGGGAAATGGGTCTGAAGTTCTCTTTCTATGTAGAGACTGTACAGAGAATGTGGTCTCATGAAACACAGTGGGGAACATTTTTATATCACCTCGTTAGTTTCTGATATTGATGGTTTGCTCCTTCTTTTGGCAGTCTTGCTAGCATTTGCTCAACTGGATTGATCTTTTCAAACAATCTGCTTTTGTCATCATTCATTTTCTTTATTGTTTTTCTGTTTTCAGTGTCATTGATCTATATTCAGCTCTATTTCCCCTTCCTTCTGCTTGATTTTATTTTATTTTTTGATTTTCCTTTTCTAATTTCTTAAAGTAGAAACTTAGGCTATTAAGATGTTTATTATTTTCTGGTGTAAGCATTTAATGCTATATGTTTCCTTCTAAGCACTGTTTTAGCTGCATCCCACAGATTTTGATATTTTTTAATTTTGTTTTGAGTGAATTTTGCCTTAAATTTTGGAATACAGTTTCACTTAGTTCAGAATTCTCAGTTGATGGCTTTACATTTTCCTTCAGCACTTTACAGTTCCCTCCCCATTTCCTTCTGATTTGGTTGTTTTTCATGGAAAGTTTTAATGTTGCTATTAACCCTGTTCCTCTCTTCATAATGTGTTTTTTTCTTTGCTGCTTTTATGATTTTTTTCTTTTTCATTAGTTTTCGGGAATTTGATTTTGATGTGTCTTGATTGAATTTTATTTTTCTTATGTTTTTATTTGTTTTTGGGGTAGAGAGAAACAGAGCATGTGTGGAGGAGTGGCAGAGAGAGAGGGAGACACAGAATCTGAAGCAGGCTCCAGGCTCTGAGCTGTCAGCACACAGCCAGATGTGGGGCTCAAACCCATGAACTGAGAGATCCTGACCTGAGCTGATGTCAGATGCTTAACTGACTGAGCCACCCAGGTGCCCCTTGATTGAATTTTCTTTATTTTTATTCTTCTTGGGGCACTTTGGTCTCCTTGGATCTGTTGATAATTTACATCAAATTCTGAAAATATTTTCCACGATTCCAGTTATATATCTATATTTAAATACACATATATATACATGTGTAGATACATGTATGCACAAGTATGTATGTATAGGTTAGACTGCTTTTATTGTCTCTTACATTACTGATATTTGGCTACTTTATTTGGAAACATTCTGTGCTAAATTTTGGATAGTTTTTATTACTCTTCTTCAAGTGAGCTCTGTCGTGTTCCGCCCCGGCCAGCAGGGCGGAAAATCCTTGCGGGTTCCTGATCCTGAGAGAGGGAGAGAGAATAGGGCAGGAGGGAGACACAAAGAGTGGAGACAGCACACAGTATCTGATCAAGCCTCTTCTCCTTTATTCAGAAAATACTGTATCTTATAAAGGTTTTTAGGCGGGAAAACAAGGCAGCTGACCTAGGTCAGTTGTTAGGAAACAGGGTTAAGGGATTAAAGCTAGGGTTAAGAAGGAAATAAACCAAAGTTTTTAGCACAGCATGTGAAGGGCCTATACCATCCTACCTGTAGGCGGTTGATCTTTGTTCTTCTGGCTTCTCCTCTGACAAGGAGTGGCGCTCCCCTGCCTATTTTTGCAACTCCCCTCAGGGAGTGACATATCCAGCTAGCAAATGGCCAAGCAGCTGAATCTTTGCCGCTTCCCACAGAGCTCATGGTTTAATATGTTAATACACAGTGTTAATCTTATTCCACACTTTTTTCAGATATTGTATTGTACTTTTTGTTAACTCCTGGAAGTTCAAATTACAGAACAGTTCTAGTACGATTCTTTTTGTGTTAGGTGGAAGCATTGTGTGTTTTATTCAACACAGGCGGACTATGAGCAGACCGTAGCTAGCGGTCACTGGTCGCCTGTGCTGTAACATCAGACCCTTGGCCACTGCCCCAGATTTCTCAGTTACTTCCTTAAAATCGAAAGATTTCCTGGAGTCGAGACCCAAGAAAGTAGTAAGGACTCGTGACTATTTAAATCAATTGAGCAGAGGCAGTAAGTGTCTACCTGAGGGGTGTTGTTAAAGAAATGCAAGACATGAAGATAAGAAAGACCTAGATTCCTTGGGAGAGGCACTCACTCATATGGAATAAAATGACGCACCAGACTAATGGAGGACATATGCTCCCATGGATTGGCTCAGGAGCTGGTCCCTAGGCTGTGTGTTCCTGAGCACCCCCTGGTGTCCTGACTGCCCCCCCCCCGCCACATGACCTGAACAACCACTGTTACCCTGAGCACCCCCTGTGGATCCTGAATGTCCCCTGGTGTCCTTAGCTCTCCCTGGTGACCTGAGCGCCCCTTTGTGACCTGACCAACCCCCAGGTGTACCCAGAGCCCTCTGGTGACCAGATTGCCCCCTCATGACCTGAGCACCCCTGCAGCCCAGCACTTCCTGTTTCGCTGCAGGGAGGTTTGTGTCTGGGCTCACAATGACGTCCACTTGTGGTGTCTCCTGCACAGCAATACACGGCCCTCTCCTTAGTGGTCACTGAGCTCAGCTGCAGGGAGAGCTGGTTACTGGGCGTGTCAACAGTGGTGGAGATGCGGTCCTGCCTCTCTCTGTCTCTGTCATCTCTCTCATTTCTGGATCTTTTTATCAGCTTAACAAATACTTTCAGGTTTATCTATTGTGGAGGTGAAGGTTGTTATCACTGTCACAATGTTTCACAAAAGGTACTTCCCCCAGGGTGTGGAATTGATGTACTGAATTCTTGTTCCATAGGAATGAGAGCTTTCATTAAAAGGGCCCATTGCTGTCTTGGGGACACAGCTATTCCAAAGGACATGCAGGCACCTGTGTGAAAGTAGCTTCCTCCCCACGTACTGATAACATTTAACACCATATTCTCTCTAACCATTAGGTAAGGTTTTGTCTTCACTGCCTTGTGGGTTTCTTATTACCAACACGTGCCCACATTTTTGCCTTTACTTCTAGATATTATACTTCTTACTTCCTTCCCAGGAACTAAGCCAAAGGGAGGATTTTCCTTACTGTGCCATACATACTGGATGGCTGGTGGAATATTATAAAATTTGAAACAAAAATGAGCTTGGATGAAAGAGGTGAGTTTTGTCAGGGTCCAGAAATAGACTAAAACAAGAGCATTTGAAATGAGAATGAAATCCACGGTGGATTTCATGCACCCAGGATGGGAACAGCCACACAGTTTGTGGGGCTGGAGCTGAGGCCCCTGGCTTAGGTGGGGTGCTCTAATTCATTTAGACCATGACGCCAGGTGGGAGATCCCACTCACTAGAAGCAGTGTGGACATAGTGGTCAACCAAACACTGAGCCTCTGCTGTCCATGAAGTGGTCTGAGTGTTTATCTCACCAGTGGGTACAGCAACATTGAGCTCAGAAATTTCCTTGCGGAATGGCAGAGAAGCAAGTGGACCCTGGGCGGAAGGAGCAAGATGCCCCCCAGACAATGTGCCCCGACCAGGGGCGAGGGCTCCTGTAGTCATGTCTTGTAGTTAGAAGCCACGGTATGCACAAAGGAGGGCTGTGGACCTCCGAGGACCAATAAGAGAAGGTAACCCTGTAGAGACGGCAGAGAATTTCAAGTATAATTTTCTACTATTATAAAGTGGATTGTATCTGTAGGTTTCAGTTAATGCCAGAGTCCTGAGTTCCAGAGGTCTGACCAAGAACCGTGTGAGAGAAAGAAATAAGAGGAGACAGAGCATTGTGCATTGACCTCTTGGTACATTTCCGTCACATTGTAAAAGATGGCGTCATCTACAGGGTCCAAACATCACACTGGGACTGACACAAAAGAGAGCCCAGGCAGGAAACAAAGGGAGGTCCCCAGAGGTCAGCGTGTCAGGGAGAGAATGCCCCAGATACTGACAGTGAGGTCCTCACTCCCTGGTCCTGTGCTCTGGCCCAGTTTCTGGGCTGGTTCTGTAGGGAAGGGGTCCTAAGCAACCCCCTGATGTTCTGAGTTCCCCTGGCAGGTCCTCTACGCCCCCTTGCGGATCCCGAGCGCCCTGCAGCCCAGACCCTCCAGGTCCCTGCACTGAGGTTTGTGTCTGAGCCAACAGTGACTTTCCCTCACTGTGCTTCTGGCACAGTAATACATGGCCGTGTCCTCGGCGGTCACGGAGCTCAGCTGCAGGGAGAACTGGTTCTTGGATGTGTCAGCAGTGATGGTGATGCGGCCCTGGAAAGCCGGGTTGTAGCTGGTACTGCCTACCCAGTACCCCATCCACTCCAGCGCCCGTCCAGGGCGCTGGCAGATCCAGTGCCAGTAGTAACTGCTGGTGACAGAGCCCCTGAAGAAAACGCAGGTCGGAGGGAGGGTCTGTGAAGGCTTCACCAGTCCTGGGCCGGACTCCCAAAGCGTAACTTGAGACAGGACACCTGGGGGCAAGGAGAGTCATGGTGAGTCCATCCCATCCCCCAGAAAGGCCCTCTTCTATCCCAGAGCCCCCAGACCCTCACCCAGGGGAGCTGCCAGCAGGCAGAGGAGGGACCACAGCATCTGCATGTCTGTCTTCTGGATGGAGACCCCGCACACTGGCCTTTGCCTGTGATGGGGATCTTTTCTGGGAGCACCTCAGGTCATTTGCATGTGGGCCCCATGGGGCTGGGGCGGCATTTAAAATGTTGAACCCCGGTGACTGTCACCAGTTCCTGGGGTCCTGGTGTTGGGCAGTATGGGGACCCACTGAGCTGGTCCTAGTGATCTGTGCTCCAGTTCTGCAGGAGCTGATCCCGGGCCCTGTTTGCTTGAGAGGGTTATTGCTGTAGTTGATGAAGATTTGGAAACTTTATGAAGTTTCTCTTACATTCTATCCTTAGGCTGTGCAACTGTGGGCTGCAATTTCAATCTCCAGAGTTAACTGTTCACAGAAATGGAGGATAAGGCAGTGTTCCAGAGTCCAGGCCCTTGACTGCCCACCTGGTGTGGGTCATTCTCCTTCTCTATGCAGTTACGGGGTCGTGGAAATGATTACAATGGGCAGAATCTCTGGTGCTGCATCTACAGGAGGGACATAGGAGCTATTCTCCAGCATTTACATAAGAAAAGGAGCTCATCCCTGTGGAGAGCAGGCCAGGACTGGGTGGCTGTGTCTGGACTCAGGGTCAAGAAGTTTCCCTGAAGGTGGAGAGGGGACACCCCACTGGAAAGGAGGGCTGACAGGCTTCTGTGTGTGGACACTGACGTTCCCATTCTAGTTCCACTCTAGAGAGTCCAGGGAGTTCACTCCAGGCCATTACTTGCCAGGAGTAAAATCAATATATCTATTCAGCTGAGAAACATGATGTTTAATTTAAAGTTAATGCTTGGCCTGAAAAGTGGAGTTTCCAGTAAAAAGTCAGCCTTTTTCAAGGTATCTCTGTAAAACACAACATACAAAGATTCTTTAGTCAGAATTCTTGTGAGTTATTCCCAAGTATGAATGCTCTATTAGAAGTAGTAGAAGAGGTCTCCAAAACAACTACACAGAGAAGAAGAATAGGAAACAAAGACATGGATAAGAAATCTGCACAGAGAATGGAAGAGGGAAATAAACTATGTAATACATTATCTGAGGTGGAAATATACGACTTAATGAATTCAACCAATATGAGTAGAATGCTATTAAAAGGGTGGAGATTTAATAAAGTTGAAATTATGTTTTAGGCTGAGAAGACTAAGTTGGTATAATTCCAGAGAACAATGAGATAATGTCCATAAATAGAGCAACACAATTAGTAAATACTCCATGGTGTTGATGTCGCACATTTTCATTATTCATGTTCACATTAAGGGTGTTATGAATGAAGCTGCCATAAGCATTCCTGTGCAGACTTTAGTGTTGGTATGATTTCCAATTCAGTCTCCTAAATAACTAAGAAGACATTTGCTGGTTTGTGTCCTAAGTTTGATTCAGATCTGTAAGAAACTGCCAAGCTGTCTTCCACAGTGTTTATACCATTTTGGGTTTCCGTCAGCAGTGAATGCGCTTGTTTCCCATCTGCATATATTCCTGGGTGAGGTGTCTGTTCAGTTCTTTTCTCCAGTTTTACACTGCGTTGGTTTCTTATTGTTGAATTGAAGGGTTCTTTGCATATTTTTTCAACTTTTTATTTAAATTCTAGTTAGCTAACATATAGTGTAGTATTGGGTTCAGGAGTAGAATTTAGTGAGTTATCACTTACATATAATACCCAGTGCCCATTGTAACAAGTGCCCTCCTTAATACCTATCACTCTAGCCCCTCCTGCACCCACCTCCCCTCTAGTAATCATCAGTGTGTTCCCTACAGCTAAGAGTCTCTTTATTGGTTTTTCCCTCTCCTTTTCCCCACTGTCATTGTTTATTTTGTTTCTTAAATTTCACATATGAGTGAAAGTATATGGTATCTGTCTTTCTCTGATTGATATACTAGCTCCATCCACATTACTGCAAAAGGTAAGATTTCATTCTCTTTATGGCTGAGTAATATTATATATACATAATCAGCTGATATCATCAGTTAATGGACACTTGGACTCTTTTCATAATTTGGCTATTGTCGATAGTGCTGCTATAAACATTGGGGAACATGTGCTCCTTCAAATCTGTATTTTTGTTTCCTTTAGGTAAACACTTAGTAGTACAATTCCTGAATAAGGCAGTAGTTCTATTTTACTTTCTGTGTAACTTCCATACTGTTTTCCAGACTGGCTGCACCAGTTTGCATTCCCACCAACTGAGCAAGAGGGTTCCTCTTTCTTTCCATTCTGCTGACAGCTGTTGTTTCCTGGTGTGTTAATTTTAGCCATTCTGACAGGTGCAAGGTGGTATCTCGTGGTTTTGATTTGTATTTCCCTGGCGATGAGTGATGGTGAGCAATTTTTCATATGTCTGTTAGCCATTGAAATGTCTGCTCTGGAAAAGTGTATATTGTGTCTTCTGCCCATTTCTTCACTGGTTTTTTGTTTTTTGAGTTTTGAGCTTGATACATTCTTTATCCACTTTGGATACTAACCCTTTATCAGATATATTGTTTGCAAATGTCTTCTCCCATCTGTTGGTTGCCTTTTAGTTTTGCTGATTGTTTCCTTTGCTGTGCAGAAGGTTTTATCTTGATGAGGTCCCTAGTCCACTTTGCTTTTGTCTCCCTTGCCTCAGGAGACATGTCTAGTGAGAAGCTACTAAGGCTGATGTCAAAGAGGTTGCTGCCTGTGGTATCCTCTAGGATTTTGATGGTTTCCTGACTCACATTTAGGTCTTTCATATACATAAAACATTATTTTTACATTTATTTATTTTTGAGAGACAGAGTGAGACAGAGTGTGAGCTGGGAAGGAGCAGAGATTGGAGACCCAGAATCCAAAGCAGGTTCCAGGCTCTGAGTGTCAGCAAAGAACCTGACACAGGCGCAAACCCACAAACCATGAGATCGTGACCTGAGCCAAAGTCAGATGCTCAAACCACTAAGCCACCAAGACACCCCAAGTCTTTCATACATTTTGAATTATTTTGAGTATATTGTAAGAAAGTGGTCCAGTTTCATTCTTCTGCATCTTGCTGTCCAGTTTTCCCAATACCATTTGTTGAAGAGGGTTTTTCCCCCCATTGGATATTTCCTGAAATGTTGAAGATTAGTTGACTGTAGAGTTGTGGGTCCATTTCTGCATTTTCTATTCTGTTTCATTCATCTATGTGTTTGTTTCTGTGCCAGCACCATACTGTCTTGAGGATGATAGCTTTGCAATACTGCTTGATGTCTGGAACTGTGATCCCTCTAGCTTGTCTTTTCTTTCTCAGGATTGCTTTGGCTATTGGGGTGTTTCATTGTTCCATACAACTTTTAGGATTATTTGTTCTAGCTCTGTGAAAAATACCCAAACATCTACTCAAAGAGCAGAAATAAGTCCACCCTTATGACTTTACAACAATTTCCTAACCAATTTCCTAATATTGTAGCACATTCTCAATACGTAGTTTATGAGATAGAGAATATAGAACAGGCCTCTATTACGGAGTTAAGGGATTCCTCCTTACTGTCATTATTTTAACTTCACAAGCCTTACCAAATGAACGAACACATCCTCTTTTTATCACTCTCATAAGATCACATTCAGGCTTACCTGGACCTTTAACAGAAGGAAAAGACTTTGCAGACGAATATTTTGGCTGCAATATGGTGTGTTTTTTTAATTTTTTAAAGTTTTTATTATTTTCGAGAAAGAGAGAGAGAGACAGAGACAGAGACAGAGAGAGGGAGGGAGAGTGCATGAGCAGGGGAGAGACAGAGAGAGAGGGAGACACAGAATCCCAAGCAGGCTCCAGGCTCTGAGCTGTCACCACAGAGCCCAATGCAGGGCTTGAACCCATGAACCGTGAGATGGTGACCTGAGCCAAAGTCAGCCGCCCAAATGACTGAGCTGCCCAGGTGCTCCTGCAATATGGTTTTTTAAACTGCTCGATTATCTCATGACTTTCTTCATCAAAACTGTAAGTCCCTTATTAAACAATTCCGGCTTCCAGTTACTCAAGCTAACCACATTGCTGCTGCTGGCCCTGATTGTCAACAGCAATCAGAAAGACATAAGCAACGGGGAATAGGCCTCAGAGATCTAAATGCAAATCAGCTTTGGCAAACTGATATGACACACTATGCCCCATTCGGGCATCATATATATATCCATGCGTCTGTGGACATCTTTTCAGGATTTATAATGGCCTCTATTCACACGAGAGAAAATGCAAAAAATATCATTCTTACTTTTTACATGCATTTTCACAAGCCAGTAAACCTCAACAAATGAAAACTGATAATAGGCCTCGATATCTTTCCTCCATGGTAAAGGAATTCTTTCAGAATTAGAATATACATGACATTATGGCCATACTATATAACCGGTTGGGACAAGCTATTATAGAACATACACATGAAACTTTAAAACAAATGCCTCACAAACAAAAAAGGGGGAACGAACATACTGCCACCCCGTGGAATTCACTATATAAAACCTTATACACTTGAATTTTTTTCAATTGTAATTCCCATGGTCTCATAGCTGCCAAATCGTATTTTGTGCCTTCTCCTGGCTCAAATATCAGAGCCAACATGCTACATAAAGATGTACAAGACGATCCTTCATGGAAAGACCTTATGAACTTATACCACGGGGATGGGGATATACATGTGTTCTCCACTCATCGGGACCACACTGGGCTCCTGTTCATCTGATTCATCCCTATCAGGAGTTGGGAGGATCAGCCCTTCAACTCTTTTCCTCAGAAGGACAATTTATCCTTACAAAAACAACAGGAGAGACAATGCTGGCAAATGACCAAGGCAAATGATGTCACCAAAGGACAACTTAAGAAGCTTGATCAACATCCCACCAAAGTCATGTGCGATTTCAGGGCATTACCTACCCTAGAAAACAGGTTTTTAGCATATTTGGCTGTGGTTTCTCAAAGCTCAACTAAGGTAATGATTTGCTTAATTTTTTTTTATCCAGACTGCTACTGCTTTTTCATCACTGTGTTGGGCTCATATCAAAGACCCACCTTTCTTTAAGCCAGTTAATATAACATTTGACAACCCATATGAGTTTCCGAAGTACCTCCTCTGGCTTGGTATGCAGCCTGTATCAGCCATTATAATATCACCAAACTTTAGGTCTCACATATGTTTATCTTAAAAGGATAGCCTCAAATTTGACTGCCAGTAAATCTAGCAACCCCCTCGGAAGGGTCCAGTGGTCTTGCTGAATTTTTCCAAGCCGTTTCTAAGACCTAGAAGATCTGTGGGATGGCTAATTGTCTTCCTTATCTCAGCAGTTGTCATCTTAGCCACAGCCTCTGTTGCAGAGGTCTCCCTGACAGAGTCTGTCCATAATGCTAAAATAGTCAATCACATAATGACTAATATCACCAAAGCAATGAGGAGTCACGCACTGATAACGATATCATGCCGATACAGCAAGCTGCAGAAGCAGCACTAGAATGGATGGGGGACCATGAACAGGCACTTGCTGATCGTCAAAATATATAATGTGACTGGCAACATGACAAAATTTGTGTCACTCCCTTACAATGTAATATGTCTCAACACTCCTATTTGGTGAAAAATACCTATAAGGAGCTTTCATCGCTAATTTACAATCTGAGAACAATGCTCTGTCTTCCCAGATGCATCAACAACTGTTAGATATTCAACAGGAAACACAGATACACGTTGAACATGAGTTATCTGACAGTGTGAAACGGTTGAATCCAACCAACTGGTTCCATGCCCTCAATTTACGTATTTGGATTATTGGAGTTCTTAGCTTATTAATCTTGATTGTATTTCTCATAGACCTCTGAATGATCTACTCAATAGTGGCCTCTTCTAGAGGTCATGAATGACAACTGATTGATTTCCTCAACTCCCATGAACAAGATACTTCAAATAAAAAAAAGAGGGGGAAATATGTGGGAAATCAAATAGCAATGTTCCAGGTTAGGAGATTATAAAGAACACATTACACTGCTTTCTGGTCATACTAAAAATAGTTAACCAGTATCTGGTTAATGTGTATTTAGGGGTTGGGTCCTGTCTTTGCTCATGAATTCCTTAGACCATGTTATCCATGGGATATCATATCTTGTTCTCCACCCTGCTTTTGGCATCTGCTCTTCTGTAGTCTTGGGAATGCTTAGTGATTTTTGTCGTTTCTTCTGACATGTAGCCATGGACATATTGTGCAATGTTTTCTCTATAATGTATGCCTAATAAATAGAGGAGCTTCAGAGCACTTGGGGAGACTTCCCTTAACCTCCCTCTCATCTCTCTTGACTTGTGGAGTCTTTAGTATCCTTTCTGCCATCCTTGGCTTTGCTGGACAAAGCCAAAAGCTGAACCCACAATTGATATGTTTCACCATATTTTTGTGTTTCTATATCCTTGATTTCTGATCTAATCTGTTTTAAATATATATATATATTTTTTTTTTCAAGAGAGCACCATAAGGGAAGGGGCAGTGAGAGAAAGGGACAGAAGATCCAAAGCAGACTCCATGTGGACAACAGCTAGCCTGATGTGAGGCTTTAAGTCACAAAATGTGCTATCATGACCTGAGCTGAAGTCAGATGATCAACCCACTGAGACATTCAGGTGTCCCTCTGCTCTAATGTCTTTTATTTCTCTTCTTCTTCTGGATTTAGGCTTTATTTCCTGTTCCTTTTCTAGCTTCTTTATGTGTAAGGTTAGGTTGTGTATTTGAGATGTTTCTTGCCTCTTGAGGGAGGCCTGTATTACTTCCCTCTTAGGACTGCCTTTGCTGCACCCAAAGGTTTTAGACTGTTATGTTTTATTTTCATTTGTTTTTTATTATTTATTTCTTCTTTAATTTCCTGGTTAACCCATTCATTCTTTAGTAGGATGTTATTTAACCTTCATGTATTTGTTGTCTTTCCAAATGTTTTCTTGTGCTTGACTTCAAGTGTCATAGCATTGTGATCTGAAAATATGCATGGCATGGTGTCAGTCTTTTTGTATCTGTAGATGGTTGATTTGTGACCCAGTATGTGATCTATTCTGGAGAGTGCCATGTGGACTTGACACGAATGTATATTCTGCTCCTTTAGGATGGAATGTTCTGGATATATTTGTTAAGTATATCCAGTCCAGTGTGTCAATCGAAGCCATTGTTTCCTTATTGATTTTCAGCTTAGATGATCTGTCCATTGCTGTAGGTGGATGTTAAAGTCCTCTACTGTTATGATATTATTTTATTATCAATAGGTTCCTTTACGTTTATTATTAATTGACTTATATATTTTGGTGTTCCAAGTTGGGAGCATAAATATTTACAATTGTTAGATCTTCTTGATGAATAGATCCTCTAATTATGATTTAATGCCCTTCTTCATTTCTTGTTACAGTCTATGTTTAAAATTGAGTTTGTCTCATACAAATATTGTTAATCTGGTTTTTTCTTGGCATCTATTCATATGGTAGATGGTTCTCCATACCCTCACTTTCAGTCTGAAGGTGTCTTAGGTCTAGAGTCTCTTGTTTGCATCATGTAGAATGGTCTTGTTTCGTTTTGTTTTGTTTTTCTTTTTAGGCTGTTCTGATACCCTATGTCTTTTGAGTGGAGTATTTAGAGCATTTGCATTCAAGGTAGTTACTGATAGATTTGAATTTGGTGCCATTGTGTTACTGTAATGTTGGTGTTTCTGGTAATGTTCTCTTGTTCTTTCTTGTCTTTCTTGCTTGTGATCTTTTCTTCCTCCAGTCAAAGAGTCTCTTTTCATATCCTTGCAGGACTGGTTTAGTGGTCAAACTCCTTTCTTTAGGTTTTGTTTCTTTGGGAAGCTCCTTATCTCTCCTTTTATTCTGAATGACAGACAACCTTGCTGGATAAAGAATTCTTGGCTGCATATTCCCCCCTCTTAAGCATGCTGAACCCTGAAACTTCTTTCTGGCTTGCCAAATTTCTCTGGACAGATTTGCTGAGAATCTGGTCTGTCTTCCCTTCTATGATAAGGAGTCCCCCCCCCCCCCGCCCAGTTGCTCCTTTCAGGTTCTTTCCTTGTCTGTGTATTTTGTGAATCTGATGATGATATGTGTTGTTGATGGTTGGATTTTGTTGACTTTAATGGGAATTCTTTTCTTCTTGCATTTTGATGGCTGTGTCCTTCCCTAGATGAAGGAAGTTTTCAGGTATAATGTGCTGAAATAAACCTTCTGCTTCTTTTTCTATCTGTTCTTTTTCTCAGGCTCCTATGATACGAATATTACTATGCTTTAAGGGATTGATAAGTCCTCTAAGTCTGCATTCATAATCCAATTCCCTTCTTTACCTGTTCTTTTCAGGTTCATTGTTTTTTCATACTTTTATATTCTATATTGCTAATTTGCTCCCTTTTCCTCCATCTTTCTTTGTATTGCTTCCTTTTAGGTTTGCATCTTGGTTACAGCATTTTTAATTTCAACCTGACTAGATTTTAGTTCTTTTGTCTCTGTAGTAAGGGATTCTCTGATATCTTCTATGTTTTTTCAACCCCAGCTAGTATCCTTAAGATTATTGTTTTAAATTCTGGCTCAGACATCTTACTTATATCTTACTTACATATTGATCAAATCCTTGTCTGTGACTTCTTCTTGTTTTTTCTTTTGGGGTGAAGTCCTCCATCTTGTCATTTTGTCTGGACGACTTTTGTTTGTGTGTTGATGTTGGGAAAGCCTGTTTTATTCCTGCTCCTGAGAGAATGCCTATATTGAGAAGAGGTCAAAGTGAAAAAAAAAAAAAGGAACCTAGACCCTGTTTCTGTGACAGGTTAAGCTTTGTAGTACTGTATGATCAGTCAACTTGGTGCATGCAGGGGGTTTCTGCTGGTCTACCTTGGAAGGGTTCTGCTGCTCTGATTCTTAGAAAGACTTGCCCTAGTGGAGATGCACCTGTAGGGCTCAGAGGGTGGGGCTTGGTGTAAGCAGGTCAGGTCTCCACTGTCCAGAGCTATTTGCTCACTGATGTTGTTAGTACTGATGGACTGGAGGGTGTCCTCAATGGGGAGTTTGTTCCTACCACTGTTCAGAAAGCTCTCACAGAAGAGCAAACAATCCCCTCTTTTGCGTTCCCATATTCTGCCAAGTCACTGACTTCACCCTGCCTGCGTCAGAATTTTTCACATGCCAGGTGGCACCGTACTCCTGTGGTTTATCTGAGGTGTATGGATGGGTTTCAAAACTCCAAACTCCAAATTTTAGGGACCCACCCATAGTAGCTCCACATGATGCAGACCCATGTTGATCCACAGGGAGGTTCTCACTGTGCTTTTGCTATTTGCTGGTTTTCCAAAAAAAGCAGTAGCATGGCTGTGACGTGGTTTGGAGTTTATGGTAAAGTGTGTCACAATGCTGGCACCAACATTTGCTGCTCTCAATTGGTGTCTTTGTTCCAGTGCTAGAGAACAGGGGGGCTATTGGCACCTCCAGTTCTTTTGTCTCTGAAGAGGCCATGCTGCCTCTCCAAAATGCAATTCAAGAAGGGGAACTATCTCTCCCTGCAACCCAAAGGATCTTCAGACCACACACACTGAGCCTTGGCCTCTGCCCTCCTTCCCCACAGGAGCGTGGCTAAGCCCACCTATATGACCCTAGCAATGGCAGACTTCTAAAACTTCAGACTTTGCTGCTTATAAAAAATTGTGGTAGTTAGTCCCTTTCCTTTTCCAAGTCAATAATTTTGGGGAAGAATTTTTCTTGTGCAATCCCCTGTACATGATGTCTCTCTTTCTCTCTTCATGATTCTGTTTCCCTCTCTTTCATAGTAGCACCTGCAGTTCTTTCCTCTCCCAAATCACCTCTTTGAAGCCCTTATCTTAAATGAGGTGGACTTTTTTTCCTACCTCTAGTTTTGCAGTTTTGCTTTCTCAGACCTCGATCGATTTCATGGGTGTTCAAAAATGTTTTGACATTTATGTAACTGTGAATGGAGCAGGGGCAGAGAGAGAGGGCAAGAGAAAATCTCAACAGGCTCTGTGTTCCACACTGATCCTGATGTGGAGCCAGATCCCACAACTGTGACATCATGACCTGACCTGAAACTAAGAGTGAGATATTTAACTGACTGAGCTACCGAGGCACCCCATTGGTAAAGAAAACTTGTTATGTACAAGGAAACCTACATAATTAGCAGATTTTCCACCAAGGACTTTGCATGCCTTATGGGAGTGGCATCATATATTCAAAGTGCTAAAAGCAAAAATCTGTCAACCAAGAACACTTTACTCAGCAAAGTTGTTCTTTACAATTGGAAGAGAGATCAGAGTTTTGGGGACAAGCAAAAGCTGAAGGAGTTCATCACTACCAAACTGGCCTTAAGAGAAATGTTAACAAGAATGAATACCAATCTTTCTTGAATTCTTCCAAATAATAAAAGAGGAGAGGATAATTTCATCTAATTTTATGAAGTCAGCATTATCTTGATACCAAAACCACAGAGGATACAGACAAGAAAAGAAATTGATAGGCCACTATCCCTGATAAACATAGATGCACAAATGCTCAACAAAATATTAGTAAACTGAATTCAACAATACATTAAAAGGATCATACACCACAATCAAATGGAATTTACCAGAGAGATGCAGGATGATTCAACATCCACAAATAAATCAACATTGTACACCATATTTGCAAAAGGAAGATGAAACTCATGATCATCTCAATAGATGCAGAAAACGCATTTGGCAAAATGCAACATCTATTCATGAAAAACTCCATAAACTAGTTATAGCGGAAACGTCCCCTAACATAATCAAGGCATATATATGACAAGTCCACACCTAACATCATACTCAATGGTGAAATGTTGACAAGTGTCTCATCTAAGATTAGGAATAAGACAAGGATGCCCACTATTGTCATTTCATTCAAGATAATGGAACTCCTCGCCATTAGTATCTAAATAGATTGGCAAGGAGAGGAAATAAAACATATCCAAATCATAAAAAGTGAAACTCTTTTGTTGTTGTTGTTGTTGTTGTTGTTGTTGTTGTTTTGCTGATGGCATGATCTTGTATACAGGAAGGAGGAAGAAACCATCAATAACTGTTAGATCTAATGACTAATGAGCAAATTCAGTAAAGCTGCAGGATACAAAATGAACATACTAAATCAGTTGCATTTCTATACCATATTAAAAAATGATCTGAAAATAAATTAAGACTGCAACCCATTTATAATTGCATCAAATGGCCAAACTATCAAGGAATACATTTAAACAAGGAAGTGAAAGATCTACACACTGAACACTCTAGGACATTTAAAAAATTTATTTATTTAAATTCAAGTTATTTAACATACAGTGTAGTATTAGGTTCAGGAGGAGAACTTAGTGATTTGTAATCTATAAACAACCCCCAGTTCTCATCACTAGTGCCCTCCTTATTGCTGATCCTCTACTTAGCCCCCCTACCAAAACCTTCAGTTTGTTTTCTGTATTTAAGAGTCTCTTATAGTTTGCTTACCTCTCTGTTTTTATCTCATTTTTCCTTCCTTTCTCCACTGTTCATCCATTGTTTCTTAAATTCCACGTATGAGTGGAATCATATGGTATTTTCTTTCTCTGACTGACTTATTTTCGCTTAGCATAATACACTCTAGTTCCATCCATGTCATTGCAAATGGCAAAATTTCATTCTTTTCCATCACTGAGTAGTATTCCTTCTTATATATATACCACTTCTTAATCCATTCATCAGTCAATGGACATTTGGGCTCTTTACATAATTTGGCTATTGTTGATAGTGCTGCTATAAACATTGGAGTACATGTACCCCTTCAAATCAGCACTCCTGTATCCATTGGATAAATACCTAGTAGTGCAATTTCTGGGTCATAGGGTTAACTTTCTGAGGAAACTCCATACTTTTTCCAAAGTGACTGCACCAGTATTCCACCAACATTGCAAAAGGGTTCCCCTTTCTCTGCATTCTTGCCAACACCTGTTGATTCTTCTGTTTTTAATTTTAGTCATTCTGACACGCATGGGGTGGTATCCCATTATGGTTTTGATTTGTATTTCCTGATGCTGAGTGATGAGCATTTTTTCATGTGTCTGTTAGCCATCTATATGTCCTCTTTGGAGAATGGTCTATTCATGTCTTCTCCCCATTTCTTCACGGGTTATTTGTTTTTTGAGTGTTGGGTTTGATAATGTCATTATAGATTTTGGATACTCTTTATTTGATAAATCATTTACAAATATCTTCTCCTATTTTGTGGGTGGCCTTTTAGTTTAGTTGGTTGTTTCCTTCAGGGTGCAGAAGCTTTTTATCTTGACTAAGTCCCAATAGTTCATTATTGCTTTTGTTTCCCAGCTTTCCAGAGACATGTCTAGTAAGGAGTTCCTGTGGCCAAGTCAAAGATATTGTTGCTTGTGTGCTCCTCTAGGATTTTGATGGCTTCTTCTCTCATGAACACTATAGGACATTGATGAAAGAAATTGAAGACACACATAAGTGGGAAAATATTTCCTGATCATAGACTAGTAGAATTAATATTGTTAAAATGTTTGTATTACCCAACGAATCTACAGATTCAATGTAATCCTTACCAAAATTCCAAAGGCTTTTACACAGAAATAGAACAAACAATCCTCACCATTGTATAGGAGCACAGAAGACCCCACATAGTCAAAGCAAAAGATAGAGGCATCGCACTTCCTTATTTCACACTATACTAAAACTATAGTAATAAAAACAGTATGGCATTGGAGATGCCTGAGCGGCTCAGTTGGTTAAGCATCTGACTTTGGATCAGGTTATGATCTCACAGTTTGTGGGTTTAACCTGTGTGTCGGGCTCTGTGTTGACCACTAAACGCTTGGAGTCTGCTTCAGATTCTGTGTCTTTCTCTCTGTCCCTTTCCTGCTTGCAGTCTGTCTCTCTTTCTAAATAAAAGTTAATAAATAAACATTAAAAATTTTTAAATCACTGTGGCACTGGCTTAAAAATAGATGCATAAAACAAAGGAACAGAATAGAGAGTCCAGAAATAAAACTTCATATATAAAGTCATATACTATTTGACAAGGGAGCCAAGAACACGGAATGAGGAAATTATATTGTTTTCAACTTATGGTGTTATGGCAACAGGGCAGCCACATGCAGAAAATTGAAATTGGACTTGTATATTACACTGTTCACAAAATGTAACTCAAAATGAATTAAATACTTAAACATAAGACCTGATTATATAACATTCCTAGAAAAAAATTATTAGGAAGAACCTTCTTGATAATGGACTTGGCAATGATTTTTTGGATGTGACAGCAAGAGCAGAAGCAACAAAAGCAAAAATTAGGTGGAACTACATCAGGCCAAAAAGTTTCTAAACAGCAAAATAAATAATCAACATGAAAATGCGACCTATGGAATGGGACAAACTATTTACATACCATATATCAGATAGGGGCTAATATGCAAAGTGTGTAAGGAACTCAGAAAACTCAATTTTAAAAAAGCAAACAATTTTTTTAAAAAACGGCAAGAGGAACTACATTGACATTGTTTTAAAAGATTTCACCAGGCAGCCTCTGAGAGGTTGTGAAACAATAATTGGTGAACCAGTCAGGAGACCAATGAAATGGGAATGAGGCATTTGTGGGGGAAATCCTGAGTCTGCAATTGACTTCTGTGTAGTGAAGGAGAGCCCATATATTTAGATGCTTGGAGAACACCTCATGAATGCAGGGCCGTCCACAAAGCTCCAGCCAATCTATTGCACTTATTTTAGAAACTGCAGCAATGTAAAAGACCTGTATGTTGAAAACTATAGAAGACTTATGAAGGAAACTGAAGAAGACACACAAAAAAGGAAAAACATCCCATGCTCGTGGATCAGAAGAATAAACATGGTTAAAATGCCATTATTACCCAAAGTAATTTACACATTCAATGCAATCCCCATCAAAGTTGCACCAGCATTCTTCTCAAAGCTAGAACAAACTATCTTCAAATTTGTATGGAACCACAAAAAATCCCGAATAGCCAAAGTAATACTGAAGAAGAAAACCAAAACAAGAGGCATCACAATCCCAGACTTTAGCGTCTACTACAAAGCTGTCATCATCAAGACAGTATGGTATTGGAACAAAAACAGACACATGGACCAATGGAATAGAATAGAGACCCAGAACTGGACCCACAAGTATATGGCCAATTAATATTTGACAAAGCAGGACAGAGTATCCAATGAAAAAAAAAGACAGCTTCTTCAACAGGCGGTGTTGGGAGACTGGACAGCAACATGTAGAAAAATGAAATTAGACCACTTTCTTACACCATTCACACACACACACACACACACACACACACACACACACACAACAACTCAAAATGGATAAAACATCTGAATGTGAGACAGGAAACCATAAAAACCCTTGAGGAGAAAGCAGGAAATAGCCTCATAGACCTCAATCGCAGCAATTTCTTCCTCAACACATCCCCAGAGGCAAGGGAACAAAAATGAACTATTGGGACCTCATCAAAATACAAAGCTTCTGCAAGACAAAGGAAACAATCAAAAAAACTAACAGGCAACAGACAGAATTGGAAGAGAGTGGCAAATAGCATATCAGATAAAGGGCTAGTATCCAAATTATACAAGGAGCTCACTAAACTCTATACATGAAAAATGAATAATCCAGTGAAGAAATGGGCAGAAGATCTGAATAGACACAGGCACATGAAACGACGCTCAGTGTCACTCGTCATAAGGGAAATACAAATCAAAACCACACTGAGATACCTCCTCATACCAGCCAGAGTCACTAAAATGAACAAGTCAAGAGAACATAGATGCTGGCGAGGATGTGGAGAAATGGGCACCCTCCTACACTCCTGTTGGGAATGTAAACTGGTGCAGCCGCTCTGGAAAACAGTGTGGAGGTTCCTCAAAATACTATCAATAGAACTCCTTTTTGACCCAGCAATAGCACTGCTGGGGATTTACCCAGGGGATACAGAAGTGCTGATGCATAGGGGCACATGTACCCCAATGTTCATAGCGGCACTTTCTACAATAGCTAAATCATAAAAAGAGCCTAAAAGTCCATCACCTGATGAATGGATCAAGAAGAGGCAGTGTATATATATATACAATGGAGTATTACATGGCAATGAGAAAGAATGAAGTCTGGCCATTTGTAGCAACGTGGATGGACCTTGAGGGTGTTCTGCTAAGCGAAATAAGTAAGGCAGAGAAGGACAGATACCATATGTTTGCACTCATAGGTCTAACAGGAAAAACCTAACAGAGGACTATAGGGAGAGGAAGGGAGAAAGAGAGCTGCGGAGATTGAGGGACACAAATCATGAGAGACTATTGAATACTGAAAATGAACCATGGACTGAAGGGCGAGGGGGAGGGAAAGAAGGAGGAGATGGTCATGGTGGGGGGTACTTGTGGGAAGAAGCACTGGGTGTTACATGGAAACCAATTTGAAAATAAACTATTAAAAAAAGAAAGAAAGAAACTGCAATGAAAGAGGGAAGTGAATGAATGCCTAGGTGGGCTGGCCTCCATAGCAGGCAGATTAACTGAAAACCAAAGTCCAACTAGAGGCTGAAGCCCAAGTTAAAAAGTTGGAAGAAGAGCTGAGAGTAGAGAAGGACATGAGGTTGTCCACTCCTCTGCTAGTTTCGGGCCTAGCAGACACGATGGGAGAACAAGAAGGTAAGCCAGTGTGCTGTTGTGCAAAGCAAGGAGGGTGCACACTGGGGCGGGTTAAGGTCCAAGCACTGTGATGAACCTTGACTGATGTGTTAGAAGGCAGAATCCCTGGCAAAGTGATAAAAATAAAGAGCAGGAAGCTATGATGATTAATCAGAAAACAGATGAAATGCCCCATGCTGTCTGACACCTCATACAAAGGAAAACAAAAGCACAGCACAACCCCAGCCAGCAGGGCAGCCCCCCAACTGAAGAGATGTTTGAGATGAGAGAGCACACTCCTGCTGAGCTTGCTGACATAGCTGCTGAGTCCCAGAAGAAGGGCAGGGAAAGTGCCCAGGCATGTGTGGTGTCGCTATTCAATATCTGGGGTGATGACATCTCTCCTACTGGGCAGGAGGCAGAGAAGATGAGCAACATCACCACACACCCTGCCCACTGGCAGCACCTGCATGGCTCTCAGGGGATGGAAAGACCTCACTCCCTTATAGATTGGATGACCTTAGCTTGCAGTGAGGCTTTGTCCAATGTGGGGGATGTTCCTGGGTACATCTATAAAAACCTATATATGTGACATAAAAAATATCCTTAGGAAACTGGGAACAAAACAGGTAATCCCCACTCCTGTCTTTGAAAGTCTTAATCAGGCCACACTCACGGCAGGAATAAAACCAAAGATTATACAGTCCACCCCCCTAGCACCTGATATGGGATGCTGATATCCATGCTGAGCCCAGCTGTGGGAAAAATATATATGCTATTGGGAAATCCACAGCTGATCTGGGGGAAACGGACAGACCCTATGAATGGGCATGGCTATGGTAAAGGTGCAACATAGATAGAGAGGGAGTTTCAAAAATCAAGGAGCCTCCCTATTGGCTATAAAAATACCATGGAGGCAATGTGATTTGGCCTCTCTGTTTCTGGGACCTAAAAAGGTAGACCAACAACCCAGCAGTGTGTTGGTTGGCTTATGGAAGCCTTAAAACCTGAATAGCAGCCCCATCTGCCCCTACTGTCCCTGATGGTCCACTTGTTCCAGCAGAGGCCTCTGCAATACAGTCCTATTCAGCGATGGTGTCTCCTACTCCCCAGGTATAGGATGCAGAACATCTGGCCTTCCAGATGAGGGCCATTGGGATTGCCTAGAGGGCCCATGTTGAGCTCACTATTCACTAGTCCTTCAGAAAATAAACGCAGCATGATGGCTCTGGTGGACACTGGAACAAGATTTGGCAGGTTGATACAGAAAACCACTCATCTCATGGACACCTGAATAAACCTTAAGAAAGTTCCTTTCCTGGGGGGAGCGGCAAGATGGCGGAGAAGTAAGGAGCCCCATTACCTCCGTCCACCCACAATTATCAAACGGAGAAGAATTAAAAAGCCACAGCTCTCTGATCTCCAAGAACGGAGGTGTGCGAACAGACCCCTTATCGACAGCAGTCTCACGGTTGCCTGAGTGAGTGAGTGCGAACGGGAACCGGAGACTTTAGGGGAGGGAGCGCTGGCTCTGGAGACAAAGCGCTGAGCGCCCAGAGGCTGGGCGCTGGGCCCGCTGAAACCCGCGAGTCCCCAGGCGGACCGCTCCTAGCCGGGCGGGGCGGCGGGAGACCGGAGGCGGACAGGTCAGCGGGGATCGGCGCAGTGCGGGGCAGCCGAGAGAGAGCCCGGAGGCGCACAGATTCCCCGACAGTCGCTCACGCGGGGCGCCGGGTATCCAGAGGCGCAGGGACCTTCACAGCCACTCGCGGTACCGCCAGGCAAGGCAGGAGAGAGACCAGGGGAAGAGAAGTAGAGACTGAATCACTCAGCGCAATCCCTGCAAAGGATTTAGCCCCCAGGACTGAGGGCCGCTGAACGCTGAGAGAGAGACCCGTCCCTTCAGCGGGCGTTCAGTGGGACCAGGCAGCTCACTGACTTCAGGTGGAGCCAGGGGAGAACTCTGACTTCACAACCCCCTATCCGCCCCGAACAGAAAGCTGCCCACCTCCGGACGATTTTAACTGTGGTGGCAATATTGAGGGTGCGGGCGAGGACTTAGAACCGGGCGGAACTTGGAAAACAGAAACAATTAGATCCGCCCGAGGCACAAGAAGGTTGGACTCCAGAGAGTGGCTGGAATGCATGGTCTGAGGGGGACTTGGGGCGCCCATCGCCATTCTTCTCCTCGCATCCACCAAGGCGGGGCCTCAGAGAGCAGCCCTTGGAACCCGACCCACCTGCACCAAGCCACGCCCATCAGCTCTGGAAAGATGCTGCGCTTGTGATTAATACCGTTAAGTGGTATTTTTTTCTTAATATTTTTAATTTTTAATTGTCCCCCGTCTTCTCTTTACTATCTTCCTACTTCCTTCCTTTCTCCCTTTCCCGCTGGAATCTGGGAAAGACCAACAATTAGGCACTGCTGTGCCTAGATCAACTTTTACCATCCAGATAGTTTTCCTTTAATCCATCCTTATCTCCCCCAACCCCCACTGCAGGTTTTAAGCTCT
>PISW01009719.1:0-25430 GCA_004023785.1 Mungos mungo
CCGTAATTCAGGCTATAAACTCGAGGCTGGCAGCGGCCGGGGGCGGGGGGCGCCTACACGTTGACACTGGCCGAGGCGCAGGCGGCCGGGGGGCGCTTCATGCCGCTCTCCTGGGCGCACGACACGGGCAGCGCGCTCACGTCCTGCTCCTCCACCCCGGGCGGGAAGTCGTGGTTCCGGATCTGCTGCATCAGTTGCCTGAGACAGAAGCGACAGTCAGAGACCCTGAGCCACCCGGCCCCGGGCAGCCACGCCGGGGGCAACTCCTGCGCGAGCCTGTTTGCGTCCTTGGTCACTGTGTGGTCAGGAAGCAACTCAGTGTGTGCCGAAGGCAAGCAGTTCCTGAGAACCGTTCTTTGGAGAACAAGGAAACCACGGGCCACGCAAGTCTGTTCAGACAGTCTAGTTAAACGGAAATACCCTCAGCGCTTTTTGGAAAGTTACACCTTTGTAAAAAGGTGCAAGAAAATATAAATCAGTATTAAGATTTTCCTTCCATTTGTGTTTTCCAAATTTTCTCAAGCATATATCCTTAATATGGGCAGAAAACTGTTTTAAAACGTTGTCAGTGTTTAAATCTAAACAGAACAGGGGCGCCTGGTGGCTCAGCTGGTTAAGCGTCCAACTTCGGCTCAGGTCATGATCTCATGGTTGGTGTGTTCGAGCCCCACGTCAGGCTCTGCGGCTGAATGCTTGCTTAGAGCCTGGAGCCTGCTTCAGATTCTGTGTGTCCTTCCTTCTCTCTCCCTCCCCACTCATGCTCTGTCTCACTCTCTCAAAACAAAATAAAAAAAAACCCAAGACATCTGTTCTCACGAGACCACACGCATGTCCACACGGACTCTGGTCACTTACCATGTTGGCCCCGACATCACGTAGTAGATGGTCGGCCTCTGAAACCCGTTGAAAGTGGAGGCAGCAGCAACAGTGTAAGCACCCATGTTTTCAAAGAGCATCCAATCGCCCACGTGCATCTCAGGCAAGTCACAGCGCTCAACGATGCGATCAAGGCCGTCGCATGTCGGTCCCCAGATGCTGGCTGAATAATACTTCTCATCTGGTTTGGGTCTCTGCATTAAAGAGAGAAAAAACTATACCTAGTTAACGCTTGTTAGGACCAAACATCTTAACTGTTGTGGAGACCATATTCAAAAGGTACAGGGGCGCCTGGGGGACTCAGTCAATTAAACATCTCCATTGGATTTCGGCTCAGGTCACGATCTCGCAGGTTCGTGGGCTCCAGCCCCACGCTGGGAATTCTCTCCCCCCTCTCTCAGCCCCCTCCCGCCCCTCCCCCACGCTCTCTCTCAAAATGAATAAACTTAAAGAAGAGGCACCTTCTGCAGCAGGGGCCTCACGTGCGCATGGTCGTAAAGGATGCAGTTAAATGACCCGTAGACCCCGTCGTTCACGTAGTACATGAAGGTCTGTTCACTTGGCTCCTCCTCATCTGCGAAGGCAGACAGGCCTCAATCACCACGTTTGTGCCCACTTGCGGCCCCGCATGCGCGGATTCACCCTTTATACGCACCATCAGAGCCTGTCTGCTCCTTTACGACGAGCTTTTTGGCGATGATGTTCACCGCGAGCGTGAACGCCGACGCCACGTAGTATCTGCCGGGCTCAGCTATGACCCGCACGCCCGAGTCCGCCGGGAAGTACTTGTCCAGCGCGGGGTTGATAACGCTGGTGATCTAGGGGGGAGACACAACGGTCGTCATCAAGGGGGCTCCCCTGGAAGGGCAGACACCAGCGCTCTGCGACGCCACATCAACGTGAGAGCGGCCATCGGCAGGGGGGCTGGGGAGCTGGCAACAGCAGCAGAAGAAAACCAAAGAAACATCTCCCTAAAAGCAGCCTGTGTCCCTGTGGTTTCATCTAGATTCCCCCCGGACCCTCCCGTATCCTTTGTTATGGATTACAATTCTATCAAGTGATAGGATTACAATTCTATCAAGTGATAGGATTATAATTCTATCAAGTGATAGGATTATAATTCTATCAAGTGATAGGATTATAATTCTATCAAGTGATCGTATAAATGTATTATTGCCTAGAAATACCAAGGTGCTGAAATACCTTAATCTACCAAACACATGCCAATAGGATGACACTACTCTGGCTAGCTCATAAAACTTTTACAAGCTGGACCTATTTCACAAACTCAACCACCTTGTAGCCGTCCAATTAATACGTCCACTTTAACTTCCTAAGTGACTAACAATTAAAATGAAGAAAAACCCAGAATCTAGAAAGAGCACATCTGGGGTACTGATGTCCTGAAGTCAGAATGCTCGCTCTCCCTAGCCAGAATTTCCTTTTCCAAGATTTGGGGGAAACGCACTCATTTTAGCTAACAAAGCAAAGAATATTAAATACAATTTAAACAGCACACGTCTTACTGAAAATATAATACCAAAACATAACTTTTATGTTTGTGCAATTTCTTTTGATTAATTAAAACACTTAAAGTTTTAAAACAGTCCGGAGTGGAACTTGCCAAGCTAGCTGTGAATATTGGTTATCAATTTACCTCCTCAAATCTGAGCTTCGCATCCTCAGACCCAGGAAAGCCGCCACCGATATCGAGCAGGTACATGTTGAAACCGACCTCCGCCTGGAGCCAAGAAAAGTCAGTTAATCGAGTAGTCAGAGGGATCCGCAGTCTGGTACCTTGTATGCGGCAGACGGGTTTACGGTCTAGAACATGGGAGGACTTCTGCAGAAGGTTAAGTCTAGAATGAAGTCTCTAGTCACTGTTTGCCCTGCCCCCTCCCCCTCCCACCCCCGGGTCTGATATACTCACTCCCATGTCAAAGACACAGCGGGCATCGGAGATGGCCTGCACGAAGGTCTCAGGGTCAGTACAGCCACTTCCCACGTGGAAGCTGGGGCAAAGAAAGGACAACATAGACTTCTTGCTATTTCTGCAACGAACGGTTTACGGAGACCTACGAACGGTGCGCTGGTCACGGTGCTAGGCCACCACCCTGAGCTCACCTGACACCGACGACATCAATATTTAGCTCTCTCGCCCGTTCCAAAAGCAGCCTGCTGGTTTTGAGCGTGGCACCAAATTTAACGCTGAGGCGACAGACTGCTTTGGAGTCATCGGTCGCAATCCGCAAAACCAACCTAGAAGCAAGAAGATCGTATCAAATTTCCAAGGACAGAGAAGACCGCTTACAGTCACGGTTAGACCAGCAAGGATCGTGGCTGATAGCCTGTGGTTTGAGCCTCCTCTGGTTTCACTCAAGAAGTTTCCAGATTTTCTACTTTGCCTCTGACCCAGCATACTTTTATATATTACTGAAAGTACAGAAATCTCAAAACTGGAAATCGGAGTTGACAATATGCAGAGTAACTCACTTTGCCTTTGGATGAGCTCTGGCAACTTTCATCAACTCAACTTCACTGTCAAAAGTCATCATCTGGACTCCATTATTGGCAGCGTACTTAATCTGGGACACTTGTTTACAAGGATTTGCATAGATGATCCTCTCCGGAGGCACCCCAAGACTCTGCACCAACTGGATTTCGGTCTGAGAAAGACAAGGTCACGCATTAAATAGACGCGGCTAATCAAGGAAAGAAACAGAGCCCCCCCCCCCTCAATCTACTGCCCCAGAAAGACACAACTCTGCTTGATCTGGCCCGATGGGAACGCCAGCGCCACTCCCCAGCGCCGCTCTGGGCCTCTGCTCTCGCTCACCTTGCTGGCGCAGTCAAAGCCCGTCCCGATGGCAGCCAGGGTCTTCACGACGGTTCTGCTGTCGTTGCATTTCACCGCGTAAAAGGGGGTGACGCGAGGAAGGGCTTTTAACCATCTCAGGTGTTTCTTCAGAATGTCCCCCAGGTCCGCGACATAGAAGGCGTCCTTGTCGTCCTGCAGAAAGGGGTGGTTGCAGGAACTGCACCCCCCCCCCCCGCGCAGCCCCCCTTCTTTCCCGTCATTCTCAATGCACCCTCATCTTTCTACTGCCGCCCTTGACGGGCACACCCCTGTCACGGCCGGGTGACCTGCAGCTAGGAAATCCTCAATTCCCTAATGAGACAGGCAGGCTCCGAGACATTTCCTTAAGCCCCCAGCCCTCTGCCCACGCGTCCACCCGGCGTCCTCGCAGCTGCGCTGCCAGCAGGGAATCGGTGTACGTACGGAAGAGGAGACTTCATTGATTTTTTGGTCCAGAATGTCCTTGGCCGTAAAGCCTTCATCGAGGAAGTGGCAGTCAAACTCTGCATTGCTGAGGTTGTTCATGGTTTCTTGCTGTCCCTCTGGGACGCGACACACTGCAAACGGGGTGAAGAGAAATTCACTCAGAAGCCACTGCAATATTCAGGAATTCCTAACAACCACCTGCGGCAACCGCGAATACTTACATGGGAAACTAAGTGATGGGATTTAAAGAAACTGTTGCCAGCTTCTCACAAGGCAACTCTCCGGGATTCCAAGTCCCCCTGAGGCGGCGCGCGCCCTGGGTGCCGCAGCGGAAAGGCTGACGAACACAGAGCTGGCCTGTCCACCTAGGAACACAGACAGAGGTCAGGTGCGGACTGCACGCGCAGGAAGCCCCCTCCGTGCTGGGTCGGGGGTCGCGTTCCTCCAGATGGAAGTCCCTCCCGGGACTCCCGAACCGCCACACCATCCAGGGACAGCACAGATTCAAGTCTAGACTTTTTCAAGCCACGCACCCCAAGTCCATACGCAGCACTGCACATCTCAGAATAAGCATTTCAAGTATTCAGCCTAAAAAACCTGCAGAAAGTCGGTTTCAGAATCTTCACTTAGTTTACAAATATGGAAAAACTGTTCTACTAGTCAGTTTACTTGATTTCAGAGACGCTTTAGATTTCTAGAAGCTTAAAGTGGCGAGACACTAAATATTCAAAGGCACCATAGAAACATTTTGATATCTCCTATTTTCACTAAGTCTTGCACAGAACAACTTTTTAGGGACGAAAAGGCATCATAGATGGTCTTAAGGCTCAACTTACTAAGTGCTCTTAAGTTTCCTAAAAACTTTATGAACAAACTTTTATGCTAGTTTATTTTCGGGCTGGGCACATGTTTAAAAAGTGCGATCGCCCTATCAAGATGTTCCAGAACTGCTGCATCAGACCAGCGATCGGCAGTCTGGAGTCCGTGTTGCCTCCTGTCCAGGGGGCACAACCCTGGCAATCTCTTCTGTCCTCATGGGCACCCGAATACTTGCTTAGCTACCGACAACAATAAACAGGGATGTAATTTTTGGCTAACTTCACACCAATAACAAATACCAAGAAGCGGTCGTGAATTACGAATAAGCAGAAACAAAGCTCGTCACCATGCGAGCCGCCCTCCTTGGCCTTCGTGAAACGGGACACTGGTAAAGGAGTGACCACAGAAGTACTGACTGTCCCTTCTTGAGGTCTGCCAGGCGGGAGACTTTGCTTTCAGTGTGCGACCCACTTCAGTGCCTGCAGCCTACGGCGCGGAGGCCAGGCCATGGTTCGGGGCCACCTTCGCTGTGGCATGGGACACTATGAGAGGCCCAGGGGGACGGGCCTGCCATAAATCCAAACCCATGCGTGGCAGCACTTGCTGGAAGGCCTGAGCTAAGGGAATGTGACTTCTGGGCACTGTGAAGCTTCAGCGTAAACCTAGCAGCCCCAGGAGACGGCGAGGGACTGAGGGGACAGCAAGCCCATTCTGGCCCGTAAGACACCCCGCACTGGTTCGCTGGGTCACAGACCCAGCCCTGAAGGCTGGGGAGTTTTGTGACTTTACAACACAGTGCTACTCGGTGCCTTCCAGAGGCTCGTTTTCATAACTCACAATATGGAGACACCTCTGTGCCGCCAGGGTACTCAAAGCGCCGACCCCACAGACACAAGATAGCACTTCCTGCCTCGAAATCCTTTCCTGCCAACTGGGAAGTATTACAAGAGCCCAATTTAAACGAACAGAAAGCGCTCCACAAGTCTACAAATTACGCCCGATTTCGGGCTGAAGGACACTCCACCCGTCCTTTGTCCTCCGGGCACTCCCTCGGCTCGCTCCCCAGCCATTTGGTACTCTCGGGCCACCGATTTCCGTGGAAGACCTTCGGGCTGCTTCCTCCTCGAGCGTCTCTGTTCGCCCGAACCGCAATCCTGCATATTCTGGGCTCTTCTTCAATCACCAAGTCAAAGCCTCCCCGAACGGACAGTCCCAGGGCGCAGCGAACGGAGAATTCACGACCCCGGTGACTGCACGGCTCTCTGAGCCCGGGCGACCCCGGCCGGCTTCTCGGTCGGGTCACTTCCTCGGCACGCGAAAACGAAGAGGTACAGAATCCCAGGCCAACGAGGCAAAACGGTGTGCCTCGTCCTAACAGAAGCGAGGGAGCGATAGGAGCCCGAGCCCTGCACGGGCTCGCGCATACCTCCCCTGCACCTGCTGCCGGGCTTGCCACATGCGTCTTAAAAAAGAATAGCGGTTGAAGAAACCACGGGCCTTCCTACCAGCTTCCGGCTCAAAACACTGACGTGGTTCGGAGAAGGTGAAACCCGGTCCCTTCCAGCCCGGGCCGCCCTCCCTGAGCCGGGGCCATCGCGGGCAGGCCGGGCCGCGCCGCTGCGAGGGGGGCCGCACAGGGCCCGGGGATCGGCGCCCCGCTTCACGGGGGAAACTAGGCCCCCGGAGCGCAGCCGTCGCCAGGGTCGGGCCCGGCAGCCGGCTCGGCGACCACGTGTCCCCTCACAGCCCCAGGCGCGGGGTCCGTCCCCCGCCTCCGGCCCGGCGCGCAGGGACACGTGGCCGTCCCCCCTCCTGCCTCCCAACCGCCCGGACGCGCCCCTCTCACCTTAGAGCGCACCGGCCAGCCCCATGGAGACGCCGCCGCCGAGCGCGCAGGACCGCCGGCCGCCCCCGTCAGCCGCCCGCCCGCCGCCTCGCTCCCTCCCGCGGAGGACCGCCGGCCCGAGGTGGCGCCGGAGCTCTGGCAGAGGGGCGGCGGCGGCGGAGGCTGAGGGGACTGACAAAGCCGCCGGGCCGCCGCTCCGCTACTTATAGCGCCGCGCGTGTCGTCATGGAGACGCACCAGCTCAAACCAGCCGCGATCGGTTCCGTCCGGGCGTCCTCCGAGGAAGGGGGCGGAGCGCGGCGGCGGCGGCCAACCCGCGGCCGCACCGAGGGGCGCGGGGCGCGGGCAGTTCAACGTCAGCAGCTCCGAGCGACGCCCGGCCCGTCCCCGGCCTCGCGCCCCCTCCCGGCCCTGCGGCGGACTTGCGCACGCGCAGAACGCCGCAGGAAGGCTCCGGCGGCCTCGCGCCCCTCCCGGCCCTGCGGCAGACACGCGCACGCGCACGCACACGACGCCGCGGGGCACCCCGGCGGCCTTGTGCCCTTCCTGGCCCTGCGGCGGGACCGTGCACGCGCACCACGCCTCAGGCCCCAGGTCTGTCCCGGAGCCAGCCGATCGCCTGGAACTCAGCCTCCAGGGCGGGAGCCGGTCCAGCGAAATTGTAAAACCTGCTGCCGGCAGACGCCGAGTTTCAGCATCTGCCCGGGGCAGAACTGTCCTTGGCTTCAAATGCCTCGTGCCCCAGAGCAGAGAAAGGAGCTCGCGGGCGCGCGCGGGCCACGTGGACCCCGCCGGGCGGACTCTGGCCCCTCCCGCCGGCCCCTCCAGTTTTGGGGAAGGGACCCATAGACAATCTGGCTCCGCTCCAAGAATGGGTCCCAGACGCAGACAGGGGCAAAGTGCGCGCCGCCGAGGGTCACCTGGCAGGTTGGTGGCACCGCTTCAGGCCCTTCCTGAGCCAGTAAATTGTGCCTGACATATCCAGGGGTGTGCCGACTAGGTGGCAGGCAGCAACAGCCACGCGAAGACCCTTGTTCACTATTAAGCTAGTCGCTCGTCCTAGGGCCGAAGGGGA
Organism: Mungos mungo; assembly: GCA_004023785.1. Lineage (NCBI taxonomy): Eukaryota > Metazoa > Chordata > Mammalia > Carnivora > Herpestidae > Mungos > Mungos mungo. The sequence goes on from PISW01009719.1 coordinate 7,900, forward strand.
AAGGGGAGGAGGTAAAGGGTCCGCAAGCCACGGAGCCCCCCCTCCCCCCACCCCACCCCCGCTGTCCCTTACCATATTGGATGGCACTCGTCAACGACTAGACAGCTCTAAGAGCAGCTGCAACTGCTAAGAGCTGGGCTCGCAACAAAGTCTGCACAATGAATACATAAAGGCAGAAGCCTTGGGAAGTCGCTTGTCCTGTAGAGGGCACGCAGCCTCTGGACTGTGCCTCTCTGGAGTGTGGGCCGTCCCACACCGCCGGCCCCAGGGAGCAGTGAAGGAATTGGGGGTACCTGAGGGTTGCCAGTGAGGCGTTAACCTTAAAACCAGTCCAGTTCACAGTTGGTGCACAGGGACCCTGGAGGAGCTCAGGGCTCTTCCCTGTCCGTGGCCCCGACTTGCTGTGTGATCTTGGGTAAATTACGTTCCTTCTCTGGGCGGGATGTTTGACTAGATGACCCAAAGATCCTTATAACAGCAAAACTCTGTGGCATTTTGAAAACGTCCCTTGTACTGTCCCCTAAGGGCTGGGACCCACCTCACTCAACTTTAGTTTCACATGGCCCTTGGGCAACCACTGCAAGGGAGACAGGCACCGCTGGCCTAGAGAAAGGAGGAGGGGGTTATCTCCACCCTAACAAGCTTAATTTCGATGGAGGGTTGAGATTACTAGCCCTTCAGAGAATATTCCAGCCCAGACACTAAAGGGGTTAGCGTTAGCCTCGTGATGCTCACCGTGGTACTTATCCCCCCTCTGTGAAGAAGCATTTTATCCCAATGCCCGAGTTCTCACATTCCAGAAGTCCCCCATGTCCAATGCCAAGGCCAAAAGGGGAAGAGTCCACACCCCCAGCTTCCCTCGGCCCATCGATCAGCCAGTCATTGTCAGGCAAACATGGTGCCGGCTCTGTCGCCTTCTCCAGGCAGAGGGCACGGGATGTCTCCGCACATGGGACCCTGGTAGCAGCCTGGAGGGAAGGACAGTCCGCCCATGTCTTGCCAGCAACTTGCCACCGTGCCCTGGCCACTTCCCTGACCCTCTGAGCTTCTGTTTCTCCAGCCATTAAGGGAACATTTGGAGCCAGATCTAGGGTCCCGTTTCAGCTTAGTTTGTATTTTGGATTTCGAGGTATTTGCTGAAACAGGCAAGTCCTTGACTGAGGAAGGGAGGGCAGTCTGTCCCTCTGGTGTTCATATGTGCCACTCACACCCAGGTGGCCCGTCGCATGGGCCAGCCCTCTCCAAACACGCAGACTCTGTCAACATGCTGTCCCTTCCTCTGGGGAGGCCGCGTCTTGCCCAGATGATCTATCTGACCCAGATAGGGAAACGGAAGCAAGGGAAGGAAGCCGCGCAGCTCCCTTGAGGGCCGGCCCAGCTGGCTACAGGCAAACTCTTGGGGCAGCCTTGGCCTTGGCCCTGGGTCTGGGAGTAGCAGGCATTGAGTCATTAAACCCGGCTACTAACCTGGATTTGAGAAGATAAATCGGTGGTGACTAAACCTGGCCTTATTCATATGCATGGCATTGATGTCTTTCTGCCTATTTTCAGTAGACTCTGTCATCTCCCTCGCTATTTCTTTCCTTATACAAAACGAAAAAGATCCTTGTAAACCATGTGACGGCCAACGCCTAAAAGTTACACGAACGTGAAGGTGAGGTTTTGGGGCTTGGTGCAGAAGTGGTAACGGAAGCGAACAGACGCATCAAAAACCCTGTTGGATGTGCCGGTAAAATCTGTGTCCTTCGTTATTCCAGGATCGACTCCAATTTTGTAGCTACCCTCCCCCTCTGAGCTCATTCTGGGCCTCCCTTCTCTCTGGGTCTCGGGCTCTTTCTAGAAAACATTCTCTGGCTGGATTGGAGTAGATAAACACGCAAGCTCTTGAACTCTGATGTTCTAAGAATTTCTGACTTCTTTTACAATGAGACCTATGTATAAATACACTGTACACATTTTTTGAACCAAAAATGCAGACACGTCTGAAAAAGGAGGTATTTTTTTTCCTCAATTGTGTACATGAAAGGGCTTATAAACGTATATAGTGATTACAAATGTAAAGAGTAGCCTTCGCTGGAAATAATTAAGGGACATAAAAGATTCCACTCAACAAGCATTTATGTATGTGTGTGGTCAATACTGGAATATTAGACTTTGAAAGCTTCCTGGTAAATAGACTTGTGTTCTGTCCACATGTCCAAGGTCGTGTGCTACCGCACCCAGTTTCTCCCCAGAAGCACAGTTGGAGTTGACCGTGGAGTGAGGCTCAGGACGTCCAGGAGGACATGAGGACCTTGAGAGGCTGGGACCTGTCCCGCAAGGGTCCCCTAACTCAGGACCCCTGGGAACCAGTCGTGGGACACTCGTCACATGTGGATGTTTGACCAGAAATAATGTTCCGAAGCTCAGTCACTCACCAACACTCCAGCCTTGCCCTTGAATTGTTTTGGGTGTTTCCAAAATTGCAGTCCACCCTCCAAGGTAGAAAGCGTGCCGTCTTTGCCAATATCCAAATGATGTGCCTCAAGCGCAGAGAGCTTCCGGGTGGCCCTCCCTTGCTCTGAGCAACACAGGTGTCATCAGAGAAAGGGAACATCTCCGAAAGTATCTGTCAGAAGCCACTCATTGTATAGGTGGAAGTCCCAGGACGTCTGTTCTATAAGTGTTGCATCACTGCCCCACCTTGCCCCCGCCCTGGTGTGGCTCCCTGGGAGGTTGCCAGGACCCAGGCCATCTGGCAGGAACTGGGCCACGGTCTTCTGGAGCCCAGCAGGGCCCTGTGGTGAGTCGGTAGCCACACAGTACATTGCAGAGAAAAGGTGGCCTCCGTCCAAATATTAAGAGCAGGAGTTCACTCGACTGGCAAATTGATTTTAGAAATGTTTATTTTAAAAAAACTTTTTTTAGAGTAGGCTCCATGCCCAGCATGGGGCTTCAATTCGTGACCCTGAGATCAAGAGTTGGACACTTAACCAACTGACACTGGCCGGTCGATCCTGGCAGTGCTTTGCTTCCCACAGCCTGCCTTCTGAGTGCCCTGGACACAGAGCCCCAGCACTTGGGTGCTGGGCCGACATCCAGATGTTCCGCCTTCCTAACACGGCGCCGGACGGAAGGACAGACGCGTTCAGATCTGACCACTTTCTTCGTTTGTCTAAAATCCTTCTCTCGTGGCCTTTGGCCCAGAGGGTAAAGTCCGAACGCCTCAGCCTGGCTCCTGGGACCCTCTGCGGTGTGCCGAGCTCCTCTCTGTCCTATGTCCTGCACTCCAGCCCTCCTAACCCACCTTGTTCCACGGAGCCTGCCTGTCACCCCAGCACACATCCCACAGTATGGGCACCTTGGGTCTTGTCCCCCTTGTCTCTTCCTACTCCCTTTGTTTCGTTTGTTTTTCTTAAATTATTTATTTTTTAAATGTTTTTTTCTAAGTGTTTTTTATGTCTTTATTTTATTTTGAGAGACAGAGACAGAGAGTGAGCGGGGGAGGGACAGAGAGAGCCGGAGGCCCAGAATCTGAAGCAGGCTCCAGGCTCTGAGCCGTCAGCACAGAGCCCGACATGGGGCTTGAACTCACAAACTACAAGACCGTGACTTGAGCAGAAGTCGGACGCTCAACCGACTGAGCCACCAGGCACCCCTGTTTTTCTTAAATTTTTTAAATGCTTTATTTATTTTTGAGAGAGAGAGAGAGAGATAGCACGAGCAGGGGAGGGTCAGAGAGGGAGGGAGATACAGAATCCGGAGACAGGCTCTAGGCTCTGAGCTGTCAGCATAGAGCCCGACGTGGGGCTCGAACCCACGAACCACAAGATCATGACCTGAGCTGAAGTCGGACGCTTAACCGACTGAGCCACCCAGGCACCCCTTCTTCCTACTCCCTTTGAAGTCAGGACCACAGTTCTCTTCATATGTCCGGTTTCTAGCCAAGCACCGGCACACAGAAGTCACTCAGTATTGCTAGGTTGGAACCACCGCTGCCCTGTGAAATCGGTGACTGATCAGCTCATGGGAAATTCTCCCCATGCGCAATCTAAAGTAAGAGGGAGAAAAGATTCTGCCTATTCTTCCTTTGTCATTCATTCATTCATTCATTCATTCAATACGTGGTTACATCGAGTGTCTGCTACACGCAGTGGATGTACTGGGTGAGGGAGGCTCCTCCGGCTGCCGCTCTGGGCTGGCGGGGGTCCTGGGGACCAGTGGGGAACTACCAAGGACCTGTTCTCCCCACCGCCTCTCTTGTCCAATTTTTTCCTAGGCTCCTGCTGACTGCCTCTGACCCCGCCTATCGCAGCACCTCTGCTGGCTTTTGCCACTGCCCCAGCTCTGAGATGCCCCAGAGCCCACAAGAGTCCCACCTCTCATGGCAGGGAGCCCCTTGCCCAGTGTAGGCCTTCTGGAAAGTGTGTGCTCGGCCTGGAGGCGGTGTGAGCTCTGCACCCGGCCGAGTCAGACCCAAAACGGAAGGGCCAACAGTATCGTGCCAGACTGAGCCCCGAGGGCCCGAGTGTAAGGCAGCACGTGTCTGGGCTCATCAGGAGACGCTGCAGGAGCATCTGAAGGGGCTGTGTGTTTCCCCCCTTCGAGCAAACTGGGAGCCCTTGTTCGAGGCCAGGTCGCCTCCCGCTATCAAGGAGATGAGCCAAGGAGCTCACAGTCCAGAGGGGGAGGCCAGATCCCAGGCTTGTGCTGTGTGTCTCTGGTCACCAGGATAGTGGCCACACAAGGCACCACCGTGGGCACCCCAGGACAAAGGCATGAGCTGGCTCTGGGTTTTAGAAACAGGAAAGGCTCGTCCAAGGCTGGACTGAGCTGGGGAGGGGCTGAGGGCACCCCAGTAAAAGCATGTAGACAGGTAGCCATGTAGCCATCCACGTACCCAGCTTCACTTGGGGAGAGGACTGCGGGCTGTGATAAAATCACGCTGACCCCCCAGGACCACTTCTTGGTTGTCCAGATTGTTCAGGCCTGGCCTCAACCTGCAGTTCCCATCAGCCCGACCAAACCCTTGCTGACATCAGGCCCCAGCGATCTGGGAGGGCGGAGAGCCGGAAGGCCGCCATATGCAGGCATTAAAAATTCCCCTTTGGCATACCAGGCCCGGTGTCTTTCAGGATCCCAACAGGCAGTTCAGTGGGGGTGAATTTAACATGGGCACCAGTTACAGAGATGGCGGACTATCTAACAGCTCTAGAAATAGCCGCACCCATAGGGCTGGGCATCGGAGGGGGGAAGGGCCCCCTGCAGAGCCGTGGCCACCTGGGGGCTGTCCAGTGGGGACTGGAACCACAGAGAGGCACTGACCAGAAGGGTGGAACTGCCGAGGGGAGGCAGACAATGCTGGAGACATTGCTCGAAGCAGGGAGACGAGACGGGAGGAGAAGGATCCGGCTTCCCCCGCCCTCCACTCTCTCACTGGGGCCTCCCGCATGGAGCCTGTTGGCAGGGGCGCCGGCCCGTGATTGTCAGGGCTCAGCCGACAGATCTAGCCACCCGAGAAACAGAGCCTGGCCTCGACGGGGTGAGGGACAGGGGTGAGGTCAAGCAGGCTAAAGACAGGCACGCCTCCCTTTCCAAACGCTTATCAACATCTTCATCCTGCTCACTGGGAGGATGCTTCCTAAGGAGAGTTCCAGCAAAGCACAGGTTACGTTTCCTATTGGCCCTGAGCTACAGGGAAAACTAATGGTCTCACCTCCCAGGAACTCTCCAGGAGCGAGGCTCCAGTTTCATTCACTCAGAAACTCGTGAACCACACTGAAGACCCAGGTTCCGTTGGTCTTTCTCACTTCCATACCCAGGGAGTGGGCCCGGCTCCCCTCATGGTTTCAATGGCTGCCCTGGCTCCCTGCATCAGAAGCAGATAAAGCAAAGGCTCGTGGAAAGAGGGAAAGGGAACTCTTCCTCTATTTCTCTCTATCCAAGAAATAACTCTCTTCCTGTCTCATTGGAATGGATCCCATCTTCTTGCCTTCCCAACCCCTCGGAAGGAGGGTAGGATTTCCCTGGTTGACTTATACTGATTTCTATTCACCCCCTACTGCTAGAAAGTCTCTTACCTGCTGCCTCTCCCAGGGTGCACCTGAAAACCCTCTCTGGGGGGGGGGTTGGGGTGCCTGGGTGGTTCAGTCAATTAAGCGTCCGACTTAAGCTCAGGTCATGATTTCACTGTCTGTGGGTTCGAGCCCCACGTCAGGCTCTGTGCTGACAGCTAGCTCAGAGCCTGGATCCTGTCTTTGGATTCTGTATCTCCCTCTCTCTCTGACCCTCCCCTGCTCATGTTGTCTCTCTCTATCTCTCATAAATAAATAAATAAATAAATAAATAAAAACATTAAAACGCTCTCTGGGGTGGGGGCCACCTGAAGGACCTGGCGGAGGAGGTTGGAGGTTGGAGGTTCCAGGAAATGCCCAGCTGGGAGCTGAGCCTGGAAGAGTCAGAACCAGGACAAGAACCGAGGGGAGCAGCGCAGGTCGGGTTTTCCAAAGGCAGCAGTTCCAGTGCGCCGGCGCCCCCTTTCGAGACATGAAGTGGGATCGGGCTGCCTGGTGGCTTATTTTAAATCTATGGGATGTGACGACGAAGTCCAGGCAGCTTCATCTTGCCAGCTGGGATGCTGGCCTTTGGAGCCCTGGGTCACCTTGTAAGACGGGAGGCTGCCCTGAGGCCACCATGCTGGGGGGAACCCAGGCCAGGTGAAGAGCAGGTGTTCTACTCAGAGCCAAGCTGAGCTCCCAGAGAGCACAGAGCTAGCGCCAACACATACGACCCAGCCCCAAGCCAGGGAGTCGCTCAGCCACCAAAACATCCCCACTGAGGACCCAGATGTCATGAAGCAGAGACAAACCTGTCCCCCCCTTCCCATGACCTGTCGAATCTGCACGTGTAATAGATGGTTGTTTTAGCCCACTGAAGTTTGGGGTACTTTGTTACATACCATATAAAACTAAAAGAAGCAGCTATAATATTCTTTAAAAATTTTTTTAACATTTACTTATTTTTGAGAGAGAGAGAGAGACAGAGTGTGAGCCAGAGAGGAGCAGAGAGAGAGGAAGACACAGAATCGAAACAGGCTCCAGGCTCTGAACTGTCAGCACAGAGCCCGACGCAGGGCTTGAACCCACAAACCACGAGATCATGACCTGAGCCGAAGTCAGTCGCTTAACCAACTGACCCACCCAGGTGCCCCGTCAGCTACCATATTCTTACCAAAAAAGTTCTGAATTGGGGGGGGGGGCCGGGGGGGCTGGCTGCGTCTCCTGGCCAGCAGCACTCTCTGGAAGAGTCCAGCTGTGGAATGAAATACGTCACGGCACACGAGTCAGTGCGCCTTGGAGACGGAGTGCAATGCGTCTGAGTCCCAGCCTTCCCTGGCAAGTCAGTTCGTCTCCCTGAATCTCAGGTTTTTCTTCTCTAAATGGGGAAAATAACAGAAGCCACCTCTTGGGGTTGCCATGGAGATTAAATGAGATAATTTATGCACAGCACCAATCTACTGTATTTGACACCTGAAACAGAAAACTTTAACATCCCCCTCCTTGAAACTACAAAACTGTTTCCTGTTGATAACCTCCGTAAAAAAACCAGCAGTAATTATTGTTTTCTTGATTTGCTCTTTAGCTTAAAATAGCTTAAAACTTTTTAAATTAAGTTTACTTATTTTTTGAGAGAGAGAGAGAGAGAGAGAGAGAGAGAGAGAGAGAGAGAGACACACACAGTGTGAGTGGGGGAGGGGCGGAGAGAGGGAGAGAGAGCCTCCCAAGCAGGCTCCGCAGTGCCAGCACAGAGCCCAATGCGGGGCTAGAACTCACAAAACTGTGAGATCACAACCTCAGCTGAAACCCAGAGTTGGACACTTAACCAACCAAGACACCTAGGCGCGCCCCCCCCCCCACAACAGGTTTTAAAAGAAGAAACTTCAATGCTACAGATATTACCCAAATTAAGCATTTTGCATATGAACTAAAATCGTTACCTACCAAATGCAAATATTTTATCTTGCAGTTAGCACTTCCTCGGCTTAAACTCGCCACATCGAAACTGCGGAGGGAATGACAGCATTGAAATCCTTGGAGCTCTGTCCCTTTGCGGTCCCAAAGTTGCGATATTGTTGGTTTCAACTCTATCATGAGAGCTGGAGACATGAATTGTTCCCAGCCTGAGCTCAAAGGCGGGGTGGCCACTGGCCGGGACTTACCATGTCAAAAGCAGAAAAGTCCCTGGTGATCGGGGACCCGTTGGTTAGTCTACTGAAAGATTACAAGCCATAAGAACAGAACAAACACATATAGCCAAGTCTGTGTGAATCAGGAACCAACTGGAGAACTAAGAATTTTCTGAATTAATCTAGGCGCAGACTAGGACGTTATGCATGGGCAAGCAGCGAAATCACGGCGTTTCATGTCCGTGTTATTAAAATTCAGTCATAACCGCAAGCAATTGTTTAGAACAAAGGATTTTTTGGGGGGAGGAGTATTTCATCTGGGACGTTGTCTACAATTGATGGGCTGGGTGATAATGACCAGCAGAGCAGCTTTCAGTTGGTTTTATTATCGTTTTCAAATTACCTGCAGACAATGCAGGCCCTGCCTGGACCTGGGGCAGGCGCTCGGCCGTCCTGCCTGGCTTAGACCACAGCGCCCCGTGAGCAGAGACATTGGGTCTCATTACAGCTCGCCCTGGGCTCTCCGGGAAGTCGGTCCACCTCTATTATTCTGTAGGGTCGCTGGACGTGGTTGTTGGTTACAGGATTAGTCCGTACATTACAAGGTGCCTCGCTCAGCCCTGACGTTCGGGAGGGGCTCACACACAACAGCTAAACGCTCTCAAATCTGCTTCCACATCTGCCCTGCTCTCTGGCCTGGAATGCCTCACCCTTAGGTCTTTGCTAATTGAAACTTGCCTCTTCTCAAATCAGTGAAGCATCAGGAACTACATTCCTGCAGATCTGTTGACTTCTGCCCTCTCCTGGGTCTCGGGCCACACCTGGGCTTGTCTGATCTCTGCTTCTTTGATAAGGTGGAGTATTAGCATTCGGGGGGGGGGGGAGGATGCTGTCCTGGCGCCCCATGAAATTGCACGTTCCTTGGACGATGAGCCCATGTTTTCCCTTTGCTGCGTCCGTTTAGAAACCAAACACCCACGGTCCCTAATAAGGTCCTCATTCCCGATGTTTGGGGCCCCATTCCAAACAGATGGTAGGTGCTGAGTGTAGGGTAGACACGTGGTCCCCAATGACATGTGAGTTGGGTGTGAATCCCGGTTTGCCTGAGACAGTTGTTCCCAGGCAATGAGTGACAGTGTCCCTTTCACCTCGGTGGGTCCTGGTTTGGCTGAGACGTCTCATTATCCATCCCCTCCCTCCTGGTGGCCTTGTCGCCTTGGCTCCCAGCCCCTTCCGTTGGCACTCATTTCCTCTTTCACCGTCTCTCTCCAGAACGCGCCTGCACGGACCTCGGGGCCAGGCCACACACCCATCTCTGCGATTCCCGGACACCTGTTGCCAGTGTCCTTTCCGATGAGTCTGAGCCAATGGCCTGGGCACTGTCACTGTGCTTTCAACCAAGAGCAGCACTTTGAGGGTGAAAGCACGGTGCGAGCAAGAGGAGGGGAGGAGCCCCGGGCCGCCCGCCATCTTCACAAATGAACTGATTTAGGCTGCGGCTGTGACAGTGGTTCTCCCGTAGCGAGAGATACAAATCGGTACCGCCCTTACTGCGGCCAGTCAACATGTAGTACTCTTTCCTCTAGGAAACCCACTCGTAGGACTCTATCTATCCAGAGATAGACTCTAAAAAGCAGATGAAGTTTTATTCACAAAGATATTCACGAAAATGCCATTTATACCAAACATTGGAAACACTTCAAAGATCCAACCTAAATGGAATGGTCATAAAATTATGCCGTAGCCACAGGACAAAAGAGTACTCAGCCTTTACAGTGATACTTATGCATATTTTCTAATGATTTGGCGACAAGTGCTATGTTATAAAGTGAGGACAGCGGCGCCTGGGTGGCTCAGTTGGTTAAGCCTCAGGCTTCAGCTCAGGTCAGATCTCACGTTCGTGGGTTCGAGCCCCATGTCAGGCTCTGTGCTGACAGCTAACTCAGAGCCTGGAGCCTGCTTCCGGTTCTGTGTCTCCTTCTCTCTCTGCCTCTCCCCCTCTCATGCTCTGTCTCTCTCTATATCAAAAATAAATAAAACATTAAAAAAATTTTTAAAAAACCTTAAAAACATAAAGTGAGAACAGACCTACAAAATTGTGTATCCAGTGTGAATTTTTTTCATTTTGTATTGTGGTAAAGAAAGTACATCATAAAGCCATTTGAACCATTTTGAGAGAGAGAGAGAGAGAGAGACAAAGTGTGAGTGGAGTAGGGCAGAGAGAGAGGGAGACATAGAACGGAAGCAGGACACGGGGCTTGAACCCACGAACTGCGAGATTGTGACCTAAGTCGAAGTTGGACACTTAACCAACTGAGCCACCCAGGCGCCCCTCGAACCTTTTTTAAGTGGACAGTCCAGCACCATTATGTACAGTCGCAAGGTTGTACAACCGTCACTGTTCTCCGTTTCCAGAAAGTTTTCACCATCCCAAATAAAACAGTCATTTTATATAAATACATATGAATAGATGGAATTTTTATTCTTTTTTTATGTGGTTCTATGTAATCAGACTTTTAATCAATAAGCTAATTACTTTGTTCATTTATTATTATTCTTTTTTTAATGTTTATTTTTGAGAGAGAGAGGGAGACAGAGTGCAAGCAGGGGAGAGGCGGAGAGGGAGGAAGACACTAAATCCGAAGCAGGCTCCAGGCTTCAAACACTCAACCGACTGAGCCGAGTAGGCGTCCCTACTTTGTTGATTTAAAACGTATTTAAAATACTTTCTACTGAGAGCGACACCATCTTTATCTTCAAAATAACATTAAGTGCTGCCTACAGTACTTTGGGATGATTTTGTAATTGTGGCAGTGACGTTTATCAAGAGTAAAGATGTGTAGGGGCGCCTGGGTGGCTTAGTCGGTTCAGTGTCTGACTTCGGCTCAGGTCATGATCCACGGTTCATGGGTTCGAGCCCTGCATCGGGCTCTGTGCTGACCGCTAGCTCAGAGCCTGGAGCCTGCTTCAGATTCTGTGTTTCTTTCTCTCTCTGCCCCTCCCCTCACACTCTGTCTCTCAAAAAATAAATAAATGTTAAAAAAAAGGGTAAAGATGTGGAAGTTCACATTTCCCTCACCATCTGTCGGATATGTGCACATATATGAGTGTGTTGCCTGCTTCCCTTGTGTTTTTCCCATCAGGCTGAGCCTGGAGAGCGGGCCCGCGGTCCGATCACTGTGGCATTCCCAGCGTGGTGAACGGGGATGGTTTTGGTAAATGTCTGTCCAAAGGAGGATGCTGGGAACTTTATGTCCATTTTAGGCACGAAAGCAAGGATTTTTAGCCTGACCCGGGGCTCGATCCCAGGAACCATGAGATCATCATCTGAGCCGAAATCGAGTAAGATGCTGACCCGACTGAGCCGCCCAGGCACCCGTTTTTTGTTTTTTTGGTTTTTTGTTTTCCTTTTTAAATGAAAAGTCCTCTACTCTGTGACTCTCCGTAGTTTCGTGGACCCATTCACTGTGCATACTGTCACTGGGCACTTTGTGCTGCACATCCTGTTCTAGACACTTGGACACGATAAATCTGGGTTCAGGTCTTGCATTTCTAGCTGAATTTGATCACTTAAAAGATCATAGAGATGTTCGCGGTGTTCTCTTTCCCGACTGTCCCGAGGACGTTCCTGGTTATCTCACAACGGCTCGGACCAGAGGAAGCTACCCACCCCTCCTCCACCCCGTCTAGAACGCCTGTGCCTTCCACAGTCGTGGAGTAAATCCGCCCTCGGGCTCAGGCGACTGATGCCTGCCCCAGACCTGCCGAGGCCGGATTCCCTCCACCTGGAGCACTGACGCAGGCGGTCGTGCAGCGGAGCACTGGGGCCTGAGTCTGGTCGGCCAGGATCTGCGGGAAACACACAAGCCCACGTGCGCAAGAACAACCTCATGGCCGAGAAGGCAGGAGGAAGGGAACATGGGAGGGGGGACGTGACCCCCCCGGGCTAACATGGGGCCACTTCCAGCCCCATCAGGGCAGAACTGCCTCCTTCGGGTTTCATGGGACTCCCCAAATTCTTAGAATAAACCTCCCTTTGCTTTTATCCAGGTCCGTTTGGCCCCTTGAAAGCAACCACACCCTAGAAAGAAACAGGAACATTTTCTTGGGAGAACATGATTGGATTTCTAACGATTTCTTCATAGTTGCATTCCTAGGACCGAAGAGACACACATAGTGCAAAATAAGAGACCGCCTGCAATCTGTTTGTGTCCCAGAGTGTCCCCACCATGCGAGGTCTAGCTAGAACTTGTTCTGGGCAGAACCGATTTGGCACCGTGATGTAGCTGGCAAATTTCTCTCCATAGGATGGTGTCACTGTCCCCAGGTCTAGATTTACCAACCACATCTAGACTTACAGACTCTCTCACGAGCTCCCGGGGTTCAGGCTTTCTGATTGGCTCCCTGGGTCCACATGATATGATCTTTGTACCCACTCCCGCCAATGACGCTCACTTCCTGGGTCTGCGCCATTGACGGTACAATGATGAAAGCGTCCTGTATTTCTGCTGTCCCCTACGGCAGCCGTTGGCCACCTGTGGCTCCTGAAATGTGGCTGGGGTGACTGAGAAATGAAACATACCATTGTATTTCATTTGAATCAGCTTACACTCTTAAATGGCCATGCCTGGCTGCCGGCTGCCATGTTGAACCTGGAACCTCAAGGCGCAAGCCGTAAGTGCTGATTTTAGATGCTTGAAGAGCACGTTCCCAATGGTGTTTGCATTTTGAAGACCACCCGTCCCTATCAGGCCCAGGATTCCCTGTCATCCTGTCTCTCCAGGGACTGTGTTCTCAGGACAGGACTCTGGCCCGGGACAGGATATTCCTTGGGAAGTCTGTTAACTCAGCACTTTAGAAGCAAGTGGGAACATCTCCCAAAGCCACAAGCCGGGCACCCTCTGCTCTGACCTTCCTTTGGAAGAAAGCACCCCTGTAAGTCTCTAGTGAGGTGTCATCCATTGCTGGAGCCTGAGAGCCACCCCATGACATAATTTTAACTTGAAAACCACCTTTTCATGGCGCTGGACAAAGGCAATTCTTCCTGCTTATAAACCAACCCCCTTATTACACTGAATGGACTCTCATCTAACCATTACCTTTGTGAGGCACACGCTGGCCTGGAGGAAGGATCCGGAAGGATGCTGAGTTGCAGATTTGAAGCACAGGGGAAGTGTATTGTCAATGTCACACCTTTGTGAAGTCACACACGGACAACTCCCAGTGACATCACTGAACGACGCTCACAGAGCAGCCTTGTGGCCCGCGGACTACACAGGGCTCCTTACGGCTTCATTGCACGTGCACACTTGCACCTGGGGAGGGGGAATGACAGCACCCTGACCCGCACCCTGCCAGGAGCGTTGGCCAAGTCGCCTCCCTGTTCTGAGCCTCACTTTTCCGGTCTATAAGATGGGAGGGAGGGATGACTGACTGATGAGCCCTGAGGTCTTCAGAATTCGGACTCTCTCCAGGTCTAGAGGGAAGGAGAGGGAGGAAAAAGATCTGCCGGGCTGAGTGGCCAAGCGGAGCAGGAGCTGCAGCCTTTTATGCACAGAAGTACATTTGGCCCTTTGCAAACGCCAGCCATGGAGACGTAAACCAGTAAACGTAGATGAGGTGAACGCGACGCCCCAACCTTAGCCGGAGAAGAGCTTCGGGCTTGAGGCAGACACGCTTCGGTTGGGACACCGGGCTCGCCACCGCATAGCTGTGTGACCTTGGGCAAGTCGCGAATTCTCTGCCCCTCTGCTTCCTCCTGTATAACGCAAGGAGAACAAGATCTACTGTGCAAGTTTACGTCTTTGCTTCCTTCGTCTCTGCCTTTAGTTCGTACGCGATGACTGATAACGTGAGCATCAGTCATGGTTGATCTTTGGGTGCTGAGACCCCACCAGTGCTTCTGTATCGAAATAATCCTGCAATCTTAAATAATTCTGGTCATCCGAAATAATCTCTGACTGCTCAGCCCCTCCCTGGGGACCCTCCCTTCCTCCTCCCTTCCCTCCATGATTCAGCAAAGAAGGAGCTGATTGGTCAGTATGTAATATCGGTGGTTCATTTTGTTTTTAATTAACAGGACTTCGTTGTTCAGAACAGTTTTAGGCTTACAGAAAAATCGAGCCTAAAATACAGAGTTCTCATATACCTGTTTGTTGTAATTGATGAGTCCATATTGAACAATCTATATGTTATTGTTAACTCAAGTCTATTGTCTACATTAGGGCTCACTTATTTTATTTTTTATTTTTAACATTTATGTTTTATAGAGAAACAGAGAAAGAGACAGAGCATGAGCAGGGGAGGGGAAGAGAGAAGGGGAGACACAGAATCAGAAGCAGGCTCCAGGCTCGGAGCCATCAGCACAGAGCCTGATGTGGGGTTCAAACCCACGAACCGTGAGATCATGACCTGAGTCGAACTCGGATGCTTAACTGACTGAGCCACCAGGCGCAACCTCAGAATCTGTGTTTCAACAAGACCCAGGTGGTCTGTGGGCACACAGACGTTGGAGAAGCAAAGATCTAGAGCAGGATTCTTGGTCTTTTGGAAGATAGACATGTGAATATGATGAGTGAGGTCACGTGAACCCTTCCTACAAATCAGGGCTTTCCCACCCTGGGTAACCCACCCACATGACGGGTAACGGGCCTCCGCGTTAGGTCTACATGTATGAACGTTTAAAAATTGTCCAAGGTCTACACAAAAAAAGTTACATTCGCTGTGATCTCATCTTTGTTTGCAGCTACGTGTATACCTTCACAGAAAGAGCAGGGTTTTTTTCTTTTCATATTTCTGAATTTTAAAAAATTATGAGAGGCTTGTCTTTTATTTTATTTGAGTCATTTTTTTTAATGTTTATTTATTTTTGAGAGAGAGAGCGTGAGAGGGGGGAAAGGGCAGAGAGAGGGAGACACAGAATCCGAAACAAGCTCCAGGCTCTGAGCTGTCAGCACAGAGCCCAACGTGGGGCTTGACCCCACGAACCGTGAGGTCCAACCTGAGCCGTAGACAGATGCCCAACTGACAGAGCCACCCACCTTGTTTATTTGGAGAGAGGCACCATTCTGAGGTGGCAATGGATTTAAGCAATTGCGTGCTTGTTAATTTTGTCATCATGAGAACAGTAAGACCCCAGAAGAGCCTGCACCCCAAAGCCATCTGGTTGTGCTGTTTCCGTTTACTCAGTTACTTGACCTTTACCTAGTGCTTCCAGTTCCTAAAATGCTTCCATGGGCTGGGGCGCCGGGGTGGCTCAGTCAGTTGAGCGTCCGACCTCAGCTCAGTCATGATCTTACCATTTATGGGTTCAAGCCCCGTGCTGGGCTCCGTGCTGACAGCTCAGAGCCTGCAGCCTGCTTTGGATTCTGTGCCTCCCTCTCTCTGCCCCTCCCCTGCTCTCACTCTCCATCCCTCTCTCTCAAAAATAAATAAACATTTTTAAGAAATGCTTTCATGAGCTTGATCTTCTTTAACTCTTGCCCCAGCTCAGCAAGGCGAGAACCCTGTTCAAGAGGAGGAAACAGAAGCTCTGTTAGCCCCGTGCTTCAGAGCAGGACGTGAACCCAGGCCTCCTGGTCGCAATAACTGCCAACAGACTTGCTTCTTCTGATTTGCGGCTACAGAGCGAGCACACGGTTGATGCCCCGTTATAATGTACGGGCTGAATTAAGGGTAGAAGAGGTTGCTCTCTGGTTCCCCAATCCTGAGTTCTGGAAGGTTCTTGCAATGAATGGTCAGAGCAGAAATGACCAGGCACCAAGGCATCTTTCGCTTCCAGTGACACCCAACTTTGTCCACTCCGTCAACGAATGTGGGCCAGCTTTCAGATCTGCCAGGCGTCTGCTGGCATGGGCTGTCTAAAGGCTTCAGGGCACCTGCCTGCCCCCCCCCCAACGCCCCCCTTAGGGCCAAGGGTGAGAATCAGTCTAGGGGCTGAGGGCCCGTGAGGTTCAAGATGGCGGTGCCGAGGCAAGGCTGCTTGAGGGCCCCCAGGAGGCATGCCTGTGGCTCAGCACCCTCAGCTGTGGTGCGTGTGAGCACCCACGGCAGCGGTCTGCCAGAGAGAGACGCAGGGCCGGGGTGCTCCTGGGGGGCTGGAGGTGTGAGCAGGTGGGGTAAGAGCTGGTGAGGTCTTGGACATGCTTGCCATTCTGGACTCGCTTGCACCCGTAGGGTAGCGAGGTCAGGAAAAATCAGGATCCTGTTAGTGTTCCAGGGCCATTATTTTCTAGTATTTTTTACAGACTAGCGTGTAGGATTTCAAACACACGAGCTGACTTGATGTCGTGGGCTATTCACGGGCAACTGGTTACCTTTTGCAGGAGTGTTTCTAGTAAGATACACCTTAAGTCCCACGTAACTAGCTTCCAAATCAAATCTTAGAATACAGCCCTTTCTTCTCTGTCTCCTTTTTTCTATTGTTTATTTATTTATTTTTGAGAAAGAAGGGGGGGCAGAAAGAAAGAGGGAGAGAGAGAATCCCAAACAAGCCCTGCACTGTCAGCACAGAGGCCAAGTTGGGGCTTGAACCCATGAACTGTGAGATCACAACCTGCGTCAGACGCTTAACTGACTGAGCCCCCCAGGTGCCCCGCGGCCCCGTCTGCTAAGGTCCAGAGTGAGGGTGCTGCGGAGGAGGGGAAGGCGGCAGACAAGCCGCCCGCAGG
Source organism: Mungos mungo (assembly GCA_004023785.1). Classification (NCBI taxonomy): domain Eukaryota; kingdom Metazoa; phylum Chordata; class Mammalia; order Carnivora; family Herpestidae; genus Mungos; species Mungos mungo. The sequence continues at coordinate 24,733 of PISW01009719.1, forward strand.
CTGCAAAGGACAGCGTCTGGGCTCTGAAAATAGGACACGAGCCCCATTTCCGCCCAACCTACATCCACAGCACATCTTCATAGCAGGGACCGCTTGGCCACTCCCGCCGTGGACGGACAGAGCACCCCTGCACTGAGGGCCTCCCCACGCCCAACGGAAGGGAGCCTCTCTGAGGGAGGGCAGGGCCACCCCGCGCCCTCAGCGCCCCGCCGAGGACCCCCCACTGTGTGATGGAGAAAGGAGTCCTGTGTGACGCGGGGCAGGGGTGTCCCTGGAAGGCTGCAAAGCCACCTAGCAGGGGAGGGCCCCCAGGGCACACCCGGGGTGGACAGGACAAGGGCAGAGGGCTCTGGGCCTGGGCCTCAGTAGCAGGCATGGAGAACGGCCTGACGGCGGCGGGGCGCCTGGGCCCGGGCGGGCACTGAAGTCCCTCAACAGCAACCACAATAAGTAACACATCTTGTCAGGTGCCAGGACACCACGGCTAACCTGGCAAGAGTCTGTGGCCGCAGGAAAGCCTGCTTACCAGCTGGGGGAATGCCCAGCCGTGCGGGGACGTGGGACAGGCAGGGCCCCCGGGTCAGGTTTCCTGCAGAGGGGACACAGCCGTCCCAAGGGAGGCGGGGCTTGGAATCAGCTGATCATTGACCTGAAAGACAGTATCTAAGAGACCTTTCTATGATGCTCTAAGCCTTCCT
>PISW01009719.1:25530-57564 GCA_004023785.1 Mungos mungo
AAAGAGACATATACTTTTAGGCTTTGAATCAACTTGGGTCAGTCAGTGACCTTCCCTTACTTTATTTTCTGGCTCTTTTGTCTGCTGTTGGGAGTGAACATAATCCTTTACCAGAAGATTTACATATAGAAGGATCAGCATCCCACCCTTGAATAACTGATGAAGGGCCTTAAGGAATGTATATCTCCTCATAGAATTCCTTAGGTTTAAAACCGGACTATTATTAGGAGATTCCTCTTTTGTAATGACCTAATCCTACTACTTACTACAGTCCTGATAAGAATGACCTTATCCGGAGCATGTCTTCAAGGACTTTGAACTATGCAACCATTAAAGAGATGATGTAATCACCTATGGTATATAAGACCCTGGCTATCTTAATAAAGGTCCTTTTTTACCAACTGCCATCCACGCTGTCTGTCTCGTCTGTCTGGTCTGTCTGTCTGTCTGTCTGGTCGGTCTTGTTTGTCTTGTCTGTCTTCTTTTCTAGAGATATTTTCGCCGACACCAACCCCCTACTCGGGACCTTTCGACTGTGGTGCGTGGGCTGGTCCCCCGCATTCCTTCTATTCCGTCACTGGTGAGGAGGGCACGTGAGCAATAGGAGGTACGTGTGTGTGGTGTGTGTGGTGTGTGTGTGTGTGTGTGTGTGTGTGTGTGTGTGAGTGAGCGAGGAAGAAAACCTGCTCCGGGTGTAGTGACTATTCAAGGGTTTTTAAAAAAAACATCTTGGTAAAATACACCTGACAACTTTCACCTTCTTAGAGTTACAAGTCGACCAGCATTCGGTACATTCACAGTGTTGTGCTACCAACACCACTATTCTTCCAGAATCTTCCTGTCTGCCCAACAGGAAACCTCACAGCCACTGGGCAACCTGGAAGATTTAATGAGAACTATCTTTGATGAAAAGAGACGGGGAGTTCCGGACTCACGGCTGCAAACCTCTCTGGGCTGACTGTGGCCACCTCTCTGGCTTGCTAGTCAGTGGGTGCAAACTGGTTCAGGCCCCGGGAAGGGACAGCCTGTGCAGGGTCAATTTGCCATGAGGGCCAGAGCCCATCATTTTTACATGGTCTACAGAGTCCAGGATGGTTAAATGAATCGTAGGGGGGGCGTCCGAGTGGCTCATCTGGTTGGGCATCCAACTTCGGCTTGGGTCATGATCTCGCGGTTCATGGGTTCGAGCCCTGCATTGGGCTCCGGGCTGACAGCTCAGAGCCTGGAGCCGCTTCAGATTCTGTGTCTCCCTCTCTCTCTGCCCTCTCCTGCTCATGCTCTGTCTCTCAAAAATAAATAAATGTTTAAAAAATTTTTTTAATGAATTGTGGAGAGGTTTTCACAGGCTGGAATCCTACGCAGCACCTGAAACGACCAGGGAAATGTTTCCAATGCAGGGTTTAAACACGGAAAGCAGAATACAACAGAATGCAATATAGACCCACTTGTGTTGAAAGGATGGGGGTGGAGAAGATTTCATCGGAAGGAAAAGCTTAGGATGTAGACTGGGAGGGGGGCTCTGAGCTGCCACCCCCCCACAGGTGTCCTGGCCCCTCAGCTCTAAACCGCCGGGGGGCTGCTCGGAGGAATACGGATCCACCAAGCTCCCAGAGCTCAGTACCTGTTACTGTCATTATTACTCCCCGGAAGGGACGGATTCCAGATGATCTTAATTTTTCTCTTCATATTTCTCTATACTTTCCAAATTTTCTATGAACAATCAGGTTTTCACTTTTATAATCATAAGTGCTAAGTGAGAGGGTTTTTTAAAGCATCGCCCCACCCAATCTCGCCCACGGGACTTGAACTCATGACCTCAGGATCAAGAGCCACACGCCCCAAGGACGGAGCCAGCCAGGAGCTGATTTTTCAGGATGAGAGGAAATGATGCTGCTTTTGGGGTGAGGACTTCCAAGCGAGACCAAGGATGCGACAAGTTCCTTCATCTGAGAGCCTGGCTGGGCTTTCATGTTTTAGGGTCATTTTCATAACCTGGCTTGAGTGGGATGCTTCATACCGGATCCCAGGGGCCACACACGGGTGTGAATGTGCGCACTCTCGAAAACACACGCGCGCGCGCACACACACACACACACACGTGTGCATGAGTACCATCCTTGTTCTTTTACAGTTGCATCCTTTCTGACAGTTCGGAAATTTCTAGCAAGACCCATTGTAGTAAAGAAGTCTGATTCCCTTGAGTGGAGGGATCACACGACATCAGTTTGAGAGTTCGTGAGGCTGTCTAGGCACACTGGCTCGGCAAATATTTATTTAACCCTGTTACTGTTTAAATAAGAGACAGTCTCGGAGCTTGGACAGCCCAGGGAGGGGGAGGAAAAGACCTTCACGGGTTTGGGGCAGGCTGGTTGGCCAAGACCAGGCCTGTGACACTGCAGCCCGGAAAATCTCCATTGGTCAAGGCCCATGGACGGTCTTAGGCCGACCGGGGAAGCCTCCCCACCGTGGAGCTGGAGCGCAGACGTGGCCACCGGCATGTTGGGGTGCAGGGCAGCCGATGCTCCAGCCTCCATGTTGCGGGGCGTTCTTAGGGTGCCTCTGGCGAGGAGGAAGTGCTCAGCCCTCTCCTCACGGGCCTCCCTGCTCTTGCTGACGGACCCGCCCCCCCAGCCCACTGGCCCCTCTACCTCCTCAAGTTACGTCACAGCCTCAACGCTGCCTCCCCCCTGCCAGCACCCGTGGGGACCCGGCCTGAGGGCTCTGGGCACAGGCTGGCTCTGCTCCGTGCGGTGGAGGCCGGGCCGCCCAGCCTGCTCGTGGCCGGGGCAGGGAAAGGGCAAGTCCAAGAGGAGTTTTAGTGTCCAGCTGACCAAGACCTTGAGTGCATCCGGGGAAGACTGTCTCATGGCAAATTAAGATTCAACAGTTGAGTCTAAAAGAACAAAGAGGGGCCCACAGGTAAAGGCAAGAGAGAAAGGTAGGGGCTGGTGTTTTGGGGCTTGTGTAAACCTTAGATGTTGTTGTATAATGATTCTTTTTTCTTTTTAATTTTTTTAATGTTTATTTATTTTTGAGCAAGAAAGAGAGAGAGACAGAAGCAGAGAGAGGGAGATGCAAAATCCAAAGCAGCCTCCAGGCTCCAAGCTCTCAGCATAGAGCCAGATGCGGGGCTCGAACTCACGAACCGCGAGATCATGATCTGAGCTGAAGTCATATGCTCAACCGACTGAGCCACTCAGGGGCCCCAATGATTTTTATTTTTTAAAAGAGATAATCCAGTAGGAAACTGTGTTAGGGTTTCTCAGATCTGCCACACCTGAGAAAAGCCTGATGGGTCAGGCCGTGGGGCACAGCCGGGGGCCTGCCGCTGGCCCGGTGGCACTGGGGAGGGGCTCCTGGCTTCCCAAGGCCCAGCTTATGGCTGGAACACGGTCAGGGCGGAGGGGGTCCTGGAGCATCAGGGCCTGAAGACCTGGGGCTCACTGAGTCCAGCATCCCACCTTAGGGAGGGGGGGTCCGAGTCTCCGGATCCGGAAGCGGCAAAAGCAGCCCCCGTCGTGGGCGGGAGGCAGGGCTCGGTGACCCCCAGCCCTTCCAAAGTGGTCACAGCTGTTGTGACTGCTGCTGGGTGTGGCAATGACCTGGGTGAGGCATGCCAGGCCCTCAAGAGTCTGAGCCAGGATGTTGGCAAAGCCAACAAGGAAAAGAAGCGGGCAGCCCTGGTGTGAGTCAGTCAGCTCGACGACGGATGAACTAGACAATGGCCAGGCAAGAAGAGGAGGGGAGAGGGGACATTAGTGAGCACCGACTGTATGCTAGACCCGGTGCCGTGGGCTTTTGTTTTCATTAACTCGTTTAATCCCTGCAACAGCTCCGTCTCCTGATGAGGAAACTGGGATGCGCAGAGGTTGGGACTTGCCCAAGATTAACCACAAGTGAGTACAGAACCGGAATTCAAATCCAGGCTTGTCCGACTTCAGCAGTAATGCTGGAGGAAAGTGAAGGATTCTGAGCCCTTCCCGTGTCTCGAGCCCGAGGCAAGGAGTTTTGCGGCCGTGGCGAGGGGCCATTGAGCCAGGAAAGATGGGCGGGGGCGGGCCGACAATGAAAGTCTTCTGCTGGGCACCCTTTGCCAAGGGGCTCTGGAGGACCCTCCATAGTGAGATCCCGCATATGGTCAGACCTTCCCTCTTAGCCCGCGCATCCTAGAGGAGACGCCGGCAGCGTGGCCTGGCTCACAATAACGTAGTAGCTCTGTACTCACCTACGTTGCCCTTGGAACAGCTTTCCCTGTGACAGAGCAGGACACCAGCCGGCAGCTGGGTGAGTGACAAGATCACTCATCTTCGAGCCAGAACCTGCTGGAATTCCAGTCCTGCTGTGTGACCTTGGCTCTACCATTTCGCCTTCTGAGCCTCGGCTGTCCTCATCTGTGAAGTGGGGATCACAACCTCAAGCATAGGATCGCCGTAAGACGTAGAGGAGACGGCGCGGGCAGCATTGTGCCTGGGACACGGCACATGCTTGGCTGAGTCCGGACGCGAGGGGAGGGCGAGTCTCCGGGCTGAGACCGTTTTGTAGCAGGAGGGTTCCGATCTGGGAAATGGGTTTGCAGGCTATGCCCAGCTCACCTGAAGGTAGGCCGGTCCCCGGGGGTGAACCATGAGTCGGCCTCAATACTTCCCCATAACGCCTGTGAGCCCAACAACATGTATTTAGCATGGGTGCTGCAATCGCTTGCGGTCCCCCCATTGGTCCCCCCCATCAATCACGCCCTGGGGTCCAGAGAGACCAGCAGGGCCGCCCCAGTGGGCCAAGTAAGGCCTGAGACGGGCGTTTTGTGGTCTTGTTCAGACTTAGCTGCTAAGTGCCTTCGGCAAATTACTTAACTTCTCCATGTCTCGCTCTCCTTATCTGTAAAATGGGGATAATAATACTTACCTACCTCACGGGGCTTGTTGCAAGAATTAATTAAAGTTTATGAAGTGCTTTGAGATTCCCGGATAAAAGGCCCTACACAAGTACAAAGTATTATTATCATAATCTAGTAGGCTATAAAAGATAATTTTGCAGGAAAAGGCAAAATTTTAATTTCCATACAAGCAGAAACAAAGGCAGATATAGTCATAGAAAGTTTAAAAAAAAAGGTCTCAAGGATAATTGATATAATTTTTAAAAATTATAACACATTGGCTCCCTGCCAATAATCAATGCAGCAGGATAATTATAGATTTCAGTCCGAGGCCAGCAAATAATAACAATCAGCGTCTCTAAGACATGCGCCGGGCCTGGGGTCAGGGGTTCCGTCCTGGAGCCCCACGACAGCCCCCCAGGTGAATCGGTCGTCCCAGTTTGACACACTGGGGAGGACCCCGGGACAAACTCTAGAATCCTCTTGTGGCCTTGGCCGCTGCTCGTGATGCCTGAGCCCTGAGGAGGGCTTGGGGACATCCTGATTCTCCCTGGCAGGTGGTCCTCAGGCAGACCTGAGCTATAACCACAGAGGGAAACTGAGGCAGACCTGGATCAGGTTCTCTGACGGGAAAACAGCCGTTGCGCCTCTGCGTTCTAGTTCATGTCTAAACACCCATCCCAGGAGACAGTCACCCAGCCTGCACCTCTCAGCTTCTTTCTTCCTAAGAAAAAAAAGTTTCCTTTCTTTCGACGGGCTCCTCCTGTCTCTGAGCTGAGCCGGGAGAGTCAATTACCTTCTTTTAAAAACATTAATAGATGATAAATAGATAGAGAGGGCTTGCAGATGAGAGGCCTGTGTGTGGAGAGTTGTCTATTCCTGGCTCTTTCATCTCGACCTGAAGCCTTTCCACGTGGGCAATTAAGCCCCAGACAGGCCGCCCCAGGACCCCAGGCTGGTTCTCTGCCCTGGGAAGCGGAGGCAGCTCGGGGTAGCCACGGGCCTGGGGTCTGAAGAGACCTAGATGGATTCCAGCGTGGCCCCCATTTGCTGTGAGATTTGGGGAGAAAGCAAAATAAGCCCCCGGTTTATCAGTCAGTGAATGGAAAGCACCCGATACTGATAAAGAAAATATTCTTCTGTATATTAGGTGCACAGAGAAATGGGAGGATGCAAGGTGGGCAGAGTCACCATAGAATTTAACAGCTTATCTGACATATTAAAAAGAATACATTGAGGCGCCTGGGTGGCTCAGTCGGTCAAGCATCCGACTTCGGCTCAGTCATGATCTGGAGGTTTGTGGGTTCGGGCCCCAGGTGGGGCTCCATGCTGACAGCTCAGAGCCTGGAGCCTGCTTCAGATTCTGTGTCTCCCTCTCTCTCTGCCCCTTTCTCATTTGTGCTCTGTCTCTCTTTCTCTCTCAAAAATAAATAAACATTAAAAAAAAATACACTGAGGCTTGATCATTATGAAATGAATGGGCATCCATAGGAGAGAGAAGGATGTATCTGCTCACTCCAGGATCCTGCATGTCTCGGGGAAGGTCCCCGCTGGGCAGGGGGAGGCTGTCTGATAAAGGACAAGGAGGGGCACGTAAAATGGGGCCCTGGGGAGGCAGACCTCTGCAGCCGGCATGGGAGTCACAGCTTACCCAAGTTGCTTCCTCTGGGCAGCAGGCTGTGAAGACCATTCATTTCTAGTTACTCTTTTCTTTTTTTTTAAATGTTTTTTATTTATTTTTGAGAGACAGAGAGAGACAGCACGAGCAGGGGAGGGTCAGAGAGAGAGGGAGACACAGAATCCAAAGCAGGCTCCAGGCTCTGTCAGCACAGAGCCCGACGCGGGGCTCGAACCCACGAACCGTGAGATCATGACCTGCGCCGAAGCTAGACGCCCAACCGACTGAGCCACCCAGGCGCCCCTCATTCCTCTTTTCAAATGTCAGCTTTGCCCCCGCTCATTCTCTGTGCCTTCAGGAGTACTTGAATTTCTCTGGGTGTTTCCTTAGCTGGAAACCAGGGACCCCCTCCCCCCAGAGTGTCGTGACCACACAGGGGAGCCATCCTCGGCTCAGTGCCCACGCAGAGGTGCCTGGCCCGGCAAGGACCAGCCGCACCCCAGTCTGGGCCAGCTCCTAGCTAAATGTGCTTTGAATAATCTTACTTCATTGGCTCCCTTCGGGGAATCTATGCGGCGAGGTGTTAGCATCTTCACTTTTACCTTCAAGAGATAATTTCCTGCTTATGAGAAGAGAGAGCGAGATAACAATCTGAGACGTAATGGACAGAGATGAAACCCTTCACCCGTAGCCACGGCCCACGGAGCAGCCTGCCGGCAGGGCCCTGACAGGAAGCTCGCGCTTGGAGAATGCCTGGCAGTCGGAACCTTGGAGACGCTGTCATCTCCCGCAAGTGCTGGCATTCCTGGGCAGGTGACTAAGAGCCGGGGAGGGACAGACACCCAGAGAGCTGGCCAATGGGGCTGCAATCCCACCAAATATGGGCACCCAGAGTCAGCCACAGTCTCTGTGGTTTCAGACCCCCAAGGCGGGGTTGGTCCAGATGGGCGAGAAGGAAGTCCTCCCCCCACCCCTCCCTGATTCTTGGAATTTGAGGAGTTAACGAGGCCCTGGAGGGACTTTTGAGATAGTCTAATTTACAGATAAGGAAGCTGGGACTCAGAGGAGCCTGGGGACTTTCCTAAGGTGCCGAGGTGGGGGACCTGCTCTTCTTGGACAGGGAAGGTCAGGGTCCCCTGTTGCGTTTTCCATCGGCTCTGTAATGTGGCTTTCCCGTCTGCAAAGCTGGGATCCCAGCAGCTCCTGTGACCGCTCCGCAGGATTGCGGCGAGGCCAGAGTGGTCACGAGAATAGACATTATGGCTTCAAGGCCACTCGGGGCTGTGATGGCTGCAGGGAATTATCCATCGGCCCAGGGAGGGGCTGGAGGCCAGGCCCTGGGGCCCTGGGGCTTTCAGAGAAATGGCCAGAGAAGGGCAGCTTGTCAGGCCTTGGTCACCTGTCTCTCATCTCTGCTGAGGGTTCTCTGTTCATTTTCCAGGCTGAATCTAGGCGGGCGCCCAGCCCTGAGCCCACACAGGCCCTGATCCTGATGAGAAAGCAAGTGGGGGAGGTAACCCTGCTCTCTGACCCGCACCCACCCTCCTACCTCCCCACCCGCTCCCTCCGACCCCAACACTGGCTTTCAATTGGCTGATGTCCCACCTTTGAGCGGCTGTCTCCTAAAGGCCGTGTTGGAAGATGAAATTCAGAGCACGTCCGTCCATCGTGCGTGAGGAATGCTGACCCCTAGCCTTAGCAATCTCACCCTGTCCTGCAATGGCACCTGTAGAGGGGACCCCCGTTTGACAGACGACAGCACTGCCGTGAGGTGACTCACCTAAGGCCACACAGCATGGGACAGTAGAGCCGTGATTTCAGCCAGGTCCCCACTGCCCCTCCTTGGCGGCCCCTCTGGGAAGAGCCCTTGCCTCTGCCTGCGGAAGGCGAGCCTGAATCTCCATCTGTGTCTGTGGGGAGGCCGCGGTGATCCCTCTGACCGCGCACTTACCTCCCCAGCCTCAGGCTGCTCGTCTGCCCGGTGGAGGGGGGCATGCTGGGGGTGCAGGGGGGTGCAGGAGGGCGAGGGAAGCCTAAGCCTTTTCTAGCCACCAATCTGGGGCCTGTGGTCCAGATGGGGTCCCCAGAGGGTTCTGGCCTTCTGCCTGAGGTGGGGCAGAGGGCCGCACATACATGACCCAGCCTGTAGTCTTGGGGGGACCTCTGGTCTCCGTGGGCCCCCAAAACCCGGTCTATCTGTGATTAGTGGAAATAATTCCGGGCTGGACCTTTGGTCTCTCAGACCCCCACGTAGGGGGTTCAGTGGACAGACAAGTGTCCTTATCGGTCAGAATGAAAGGCTTGCAGATGTTGATTTTAGAAATGAAAAAAATCCTTCATTTTCTGCTAAGAGAGAGATCGTCAAGATGTATTGAGAAATAGAAGCGTGGGACATAAGCAGTATCCCAATTTAAAAATTACGTGTATAAAAAACAAAATAGGAATTATATGTATATATATGACATGTATATATTCACATATACACAATATGATATAGACGCACATTCAGTATATAGATTCAAAAGATATAGTCACTTATTTTTCGCAAAGTATCAATACAAGAGTGAACCAGAGACTCATTTTCAAGGGGTGGACTGTCAGCAGAGGGTGAGCGCAGGGCCAGAGAGGGGTCAGGTGTGGAGGCCAGACCACTCCAAACGTGCCTTGCATTAGTGTGCTCATTTTGGAAACTTCACAGATGTGTACAATTAAAAAAAACAAGTACGCAATAAAAAACAGCAAAGCCATCCAGAAAACATAAAGCTCACCAGTTAAATAAACACGTGTAGGTGAACTTGGTGACATAAACGCCCAGAGAAGAATGATTTCCACGGTCACTCCTGTGCTGGTGACAGTACTCACCTGGAAGACCCACTCAGGGGTCTAGACTGCATTTGGTGGCCACCCTTGCAGTCCTCAGGGAGCACTGTCACTCTAAAATGACTGCCTATGTGACACGGATGGTGGGATCAGCATGGGTATTTCTCAGAGTAAGAAATAGGAGACGCAAAGTGCATGCTGACTCTAACACGGCAACACAAATGCCTCTGGACTTGTGACTCTCCAACCTCTGGACTTGTGTGTCTCCAACTTGAGGGTCCCCTGGAGAGGCTCCGGAAGATTTGGCCCACCTCTGCTCCCCACCTGCCCCGGCTGTTTGGCACCGCCTTTGCTAGCTGCATAGTCACAGGGGAACAAATGGTTCAATTTGGAAGACTGTTTTCTTGCTCAGAAAAACCAACAGTCTGGACCCAGGCAGGAGATGATCATTAACAGTCCCTTGGGTGCTGACACCTGGTGATCTAGAGCCTGAAGGTGCTCAGCTAGCAGCCTTACCCTGAGCTTGTCCTCAGTTCAATGCTGCACAGAAGCCACATCGAAGGTGAAATCCTTCGGGCACATTCCAGCAAAGAGCTGCCTGGTCAACCGTCCCCTGAACAACATTGTTTTCATGCTCTGATCTCTGCCATCTGTGGCTCGGACTTGTCGCTCTAACTGAACCAGATGTTATCATTTATGATGTCTGTGAACCACATTTCTCCTCGCCAAGACCTCGCAAAGTAGGGATTATTGACTCCGTTTTTCTCAGGGGAGGTGGGAGAGTGTGAGGGGGCTAAGTGACCCAGTTCTGGACCGAGCCAGGCTAAGGTGCGGCCAGAGACTGAGTTTGGCCTGACAGACCCCAAGGCCCATGAGTGCCCGAGCCCTGAGTGCCCGTCACAGAGAAAATAGTCTCCTAGTTCTTTCTAAAGTATAAGACAGGCTGTGAATGACTTACGCCAACAGCAAAAGGACTTATGAGCAGGTTGGAATCTCATGTCCCGAGAATGGCCCTCTCCTACGGTGGCTGAAAGATAAGTGACCATTTATTAAGCCCTGCTGTGTGCCGGGCACCCCCATGTCAGCTCACTGTACCTCCACCATACAAATGGGACAGGTCTTATCCAGATGGGGAAACTGAGGCTCCGAGACATGAAGTGGCTTGCCCAAGGTCATGGGAATGAGGAGACACAGCTCCAGGTTAGGCTGCAACATCGCCATGGAGCCACTGAGAATTCTAATGTCGACCTGGGTCTTAACCCTACTGTGAAAAAGAAACACACACAAAAACTCAAGGCCACCTGGCTATGCACGTACGTGACAACATCCCTCATGACCTTGTAACATGAGACCGCTTCATCGGACTCCATGTTCATGTGTGTTTCCATACATGGGAGACAAGTAGAACGTATGTAAAACATCATGCCATGTGGCGTTCGGGGCTCAGTCCTTTTGGTACAAACACGCCTGAGCCATCCTCCAGGAACAAAGTCACTTCCTGGAAAGAAAAGCCTCGGTGTCACAACTCTGTGTGAGAATCCTGTACCCTACAGGCTAGGAAGAGGACAGCACCCGGCCGGAGGAGGACGGAGCACCCCAGGCCCACGCGGGTCCCGAGCTGAGGCTAGAGGGGCCAAGTTTTGTTTAGAGCCAAAGAACGGACTTTACGGGTCTAGCCCACGGGCTCTCTGCTGGGGGTGATTTGGGTCTCCCGGGGGTGTTCAGCAATATCTGGAGACCCTTCCCGCTGTCACAATGCGGGGGTGTGCCCGTGCCTTCCTGGGGAGAGGAATGTGTCACATGTGTCACACTGCATGCAGCGGCCCCCATGACAAAAACGATAGGGCCCCGAAGTCGACAGCGTCTTGAAGTTGAGAAACCCGCCGTGGCCCAGACCGTTTCTGCCCGGGAGTGCTCCAGATCGCTTCACGTTCAAGGGCAGGTGAGCCGCTCGCCCTTCAAAGCTTCCGGAGCGTCTCCATCGCAGAAGAGCCAGGTCAGTTTCAGGGGAAACGTCCCTTTCATCTCTCCAGGAGGGTTGGATGCTGGAAGGCGGTGTTTGGAAGGAAACACCACGTGATGCCAATTATTCAAATGGGCTTCTCCTCTGAGAATCCGCTCTTCTCTGAACTTCAAACATCTTGACCAGTGCTAATTTAGCAGCGGGGCACCTCGGGAAGATTCTATCAGCTCCCACACCAATTAGTTTAACTCTGGGCAAGTTTACCAAACATTCTTCTTTGATCAAAGAATGTATTTTTCTTTTCAAAGGGTATGGTCTTCTACCCATATGTCTTCCTTTGACATTAATTGATAGACCAAAAGGGAGGAGGGGGGAAAAATCCCATTTTTGAAGATGGCATTAGCGTTTCAGAGTCAGGTTGAAAATGTGGTTTATTTCACCGTTGTTTCTGTAAGTAGGCACCAAGAGAGGAAGAATCTTGGGGTTTTGAGGGACCCATGAAGCACTCAGAGAGCAGAACCCCTAAGTCCCAGGCTCTGTCGAAGGAGAAAGGATGTCACGTCCCTTCTGGGCCAGGACAAAATGGAGCCCACCGCAGGGCTGGCTGGCTATGGATGGCCTCTGTTTGAATGACTCTCTATTCATTGAGCGGCCCTACCTGTGTCAAGCCCATTATGGGGATACTGGGGCTGTCACGAAGGAAGGGTCATCTGTGCCTTAAAGTTCATGGTCCAGCCGGCAAGACACACTACCCAACAAACAACTATGGTGTTTTGTGAGCTGCAGGCCTGCCCTGCTGATGGATGGGTGTAAATCCCCCGCCTTCCCCCCTCTTCTGAACATTTGTACCTGCTGGTTCCTTTCCTAGTGAGGTCTGCTCATCCATCTAGACCCGATGGCAGTGTAGGTCACCCAGGAAGCCTCCTCTGTCCCAAGTTGAGCCAGCGGCCTGCCTGTCCACCAAACTGCCAAGCTCCCTGACCTTCTCTCTACAAGGGCACTGGGCACTGGCTTTGCTTTTCTCTCCCTCCTCCCACCCTCCAGTGTGAGCTCCTTCAGCTGGGACCCTCGGTTCTTGGTGTATCTTCAATGTATGGAAGATACTGGATACGTATGGAATGAATGAATGAATGAATGAATGAATGAAGTTGGTTAAGTGGGCACAAGTGTAACAAGAGGTAATGGTGAAGGGGGGCACCTGGGTGGCTCAGTCGGTTAAGCATCCAACTCTTGATGTAGGCTCAGGTCACGATCTCACTGTCATGAGTTCGAGCCCCACATTGGGCTCTGCACTGTCAGTTGGGAGCCTGCTTAAGATTTTCTGCCTCCCTTTCTCTCCTGCTCATGCCTGCTCTCTTTCTCTCTCAAAAATAACTAGAACTTAAAAAAAAAAGCAGTAATGATGAAGTCCTGCTGAGGTAGACAAAGGAAAGCTTTGCAGGTGACGCTTTGTCACGGCTGCTGCTGGTGCGGTTCTGGCATCTTCCCTCTAGAACAATGTTGACAGGCATCCAATCAAATAACTTCATATTCCCTTCCCACCATGAAAGACTCACGTCGTGGGAACAAGTCCACACAGCAGTGCGTGGGCGTGTGCCCACACATCGGCCCCACCAGAAACCAGAATGTGGTTGCCTGCGTCTCCCTGTCAGCCAGCGATGAGGAGCGTTCGGCTCTCGATTCTCATGATGGCCGTTGACCCCGGTCTGACCTCGCGACTCCGTCATGGCAGGAAAAGGAAGACGAGGTGTCAAATCAGAGAGGAGAGATGAAAGGGAAATGTTTACTAATGTGAATACATGCGCCGTTATAAGAAAAAACCCCGAGTTACCACAATGTGAAGGTCATAAGCTGTGTGCCTGTGGAGTACTTTCCTGGAAGTTTCCATTTGAAAAGAAAATCACAATTTTTTTGTAAACTGAAAAATGGCGATTCTCATCTCTTCGAGATGGTAGGAATAAATTTCTGTGGCTGTAGGCACGTTGGATTTAGAGCTGACGGTGATGGTCACATAGACTCCTTGGTATAGATTTTGGGTCACCTCTTGGTTGAAGTTGATGGTTGAGGTTTTGAAGAACAATCATTATAAGTAGTTCTGGGGCCTGTAACGCCACTCGACGGAGCATCAGGAGATGCGCTCCCTTGAAGACATTTATCAGGGGTGCCTGCGGGGCTCAGTCGGTTAAGCCTCTGACTTCAGCTCAGGTCATGATCTCACGTTCATGGGTTTGAGCCCCACATCGTGCTCTGTGCTGACAGCTCAGAGCCTGAAGCCTGCTTCCGATTCTGTGTCTCTCTCTCTCTGCCCCTCCCCCTCTCATGCTCTGTCTCTCTCTGTATCAAAAATAAATAAAACATTAAAAAATTAAAAAAAAAACATTTATCAGTGGGGCCCCAGGGGGCTCAGTCTGTTAAGCGTCCAACTTCAGCTCAAGTCACGACCTCACAGCTCATGAGTTCAAGCCCCACATCGGGTTTCTGCTGTCAGCACAGAGCCTGCTTTGGATCTTCTGTCCCCCTTTCTTTCTGCCCCTCCCCTGCTCGTTCTCTCTCTCTCTCTTTCTCAAAATAAATAAATAAACTTTAAAAAAAGAAAAAAAATCTATAGGCAGTTTCAAGATAGCAAAATGACCCACAAATATTGCCTGTGGCAAATCATGATACCCTTTAGTAGCGTAAAGTGATCTAAAGCCCACCCAGTCCTGTGACGCCTGTTGGGACGCCGAGAAAGAGAGACAAACACAAATGTGCAGCGTCGTGGAAGCAAACGCATCACTTTGTCTGCCCAGCCAATGAGCACCGACTTGGTTTTCTATAAGTAGTGTTCACTGAATACTCCCTGAGTACCTGTGCTAAGTACCTGAGGTAACTCTCAGCAAAGACCCAGGAGGGGTGTGTCCCGACCCCCTGCTGACAAGTGGGAAAGGGAAATGAAGTCGGACCTGGGCACAAGAGCTCATGAGCCACAGGGTCGAGATGGGAACCTAGCAGCCCACGTCCAGGCGGGGTGCAGGCCAGGAAGAGCGTGGGTGCGTGCTTGGCCTGTAGACTGTTCCCGTGTCCAGCCCCAGGAGGACTCCGTGCTGCACAGACACTCTTTGAGGAAGGAGATAGCAGACACACACGGCCATTGCTCTTCTGGAACCCGCAGGGGGCTAGAGTCACACTCAGCCCAAATAAGAAAGGGGGATGGAGGGCGAGGGGCTCATAGCACCTTCCCAGGTAAGAGCCTTTCACTTGCCCACTCAATGGCCCCCCAGTGATGTGATTCCCTCACACACTCTCCTGGTCCCTCACGTCAGCCAGGAGAACGCCCGCCCTTCCTCCCAGATCTTGTCCAGTCGTTCCGAAGTCTCCTAAGGGTCCACACGCCATGACTGCCTGCTCCATCTGATGACTGACAGATGGAAACTATTATATTTTTTTTTTACGGTTCAAGGTATCTAGAGAGGGAGGACTCTCTCTTTATTGAGGGCTCTGTGTACCTACATTTTAGGCAAACCTCTCTGGCTCCGGGAATCAGAAATGTATTCACGGAATGGAATGGGGGCAGTTGCTTAAAGGACACAGTGTGTGCAAAGTGGCCTCTGTTCTTCAAAGCTCCTTCCATGAAGAGGTGAATCCCTTCACTCCTTGAATCTGGGCAGGCTTTGGTGGAAGCAATACTGGGCTGAGACCTAAGAGGCTTTGCAGCTTCTGCTCTCGAGCTGGGAACCTTCTGCCACCAAGACTTGCTGGAGGATGAGAGACATGTGGACGGGGGCCCAAGCATGTGAGTGACCCTGAGAACAGCCAAGTTCGGCTCGGCCCAGAAGGACAATCTCACTGAGCCCAGCTCAAATCACTGACACACAGAATCATGAGCTAAATAACATCGTTATTTTAAGTCCGTCCACCTTGGGAATATTTGTTACACAGCAGTTGGTAACTGGTGCACAGGGAAAGCACCTGGAAACAAAACCCAGGTCATGGGAGCTGAAGCTGGGGGCTGGAAGCCATTGGGGACTTGGCAGCTATTTTCTCGATTTCTCCCCAGGTGTGTGTGGTGATTTTTACCGCACACCTTCCCATTCTCTTCCATCACCCTCGGGAATCCCGCCTCCTCAGCCCCAGATGGTCGCCCCAGTCCCTGTTCAACATGACCTCTCAGTCCGAAAGCTTGCAATCACTGAAGGACCGGTCCTGGTGTCTTCTCAGCTCACACCCGCCCTGAATCCAAGTGGCCTGGCTCAGCTGCCGAGGGATGGGCTCCCCAGGTCAAGTGGTCCTTATGGACAGCGGGCAGCATAGGGAGGGAGGTTGTCCAAGAGACGGTTCGTGGGGGGGCAAACACTGCATTTCATCATCCATAAGAGGGAGGGACAAGGTGAGATTTTTCATCACCACTTAATTGTTAAGGCAGCCGTCATAGGAATATACTGACCAGTTCTGAGTCATACGAGCCGTAGGCTGATAAGCTTATGTCTCCCAGTTTCCACTCGCTAAATTAGAGGAAAAACCTCCACACTGGGTCTTTACCGTCAGATATGGGAAATCTCCCTGGATTTTCCCTGTGTCCAGGCCAAGGGAAAAGGCCCAGAACGCACCATCCCCGCCCTTTGGTTTATTTTTCTTTGGGGTGGTAATATTTTTCCTTTTCCTTTTTTCTGCCAGCCCTCCTGCCCCTTTGAGCTCCACCTACCACAACTCCCCAGGAGGTCTGTGCTACGGGGCCTGGGGTGCATGCTCTTTACAAGTAGGTACAAGGTTTTGATCTTATTGTTTATAAAACCAGGGGCATACTTTATACAGCTTTCGCATCTTAGTTTTCTCAAAATTTCTCCTTATTAATAACGGTTATGTAATATTTGAAGGCGAGAATTACTATGCTTTATTCAACCTCTATGACAGGAATGTATCTGCTTTGTTCCCACAGCTTTCCAGGGCTCCCTCCTGTTCTTGAATATGCAGCCTTTTCTATTGATGCTTTTATTTCTGTGCGCTAGATTCCGAGGCGTGGGGTCAGGGCTGGGCTGACGGGTGGGTACGCAGTCTGTGAACAGAAATTGCCTCTCAAGCCGTGACCAGTAGTTGCGTACTTGTCCCGTGCCCTGGGAGCAAAAGGTATTTGGCTTTTACATTTTGCTAGTTTTAACATTGTGAAGAATTGTCTCAGTTAATAAAAATTGCGTTTCCTGTACTATTGGAGTTTTGAGAATCTTTAAAAAAATGTGTTAGTCGTTTGGATTGGTTCTTTATATTCTTGGTCCATTTCTTTACTGGGCAGGTGTCTCTCATCAATTTGTAAGAACTCTTTCTATGTGATAGATACTAAGTCACTGTCTGTTCTCTGAATTGCAAATATACACAATTGACAACTTAAGTTATCTTTTGCTATAAACAAATATTTAAAATATTGTTTAATATTGACAGGTGAGGCTTTTTACCCTCTTAAGTAGCTTCTGAGTTTCTGTTCTTGGAAAGGTTTTCTTATTGCTAAATTATTATGTAGCCTCCTGAAAAATAAAATGAATAAAATCTTTCTTCTTAGATTTTTATTGTCACACACACACACTAAATGTTTAATTATTTTTGAGAGAGAGAGAGAGAGAGTGAGTACAGCAGGGGAGGTACAGGGGTGAGGGGGGACAGAGAATCTGAAGCAGGCTTCGGGCTGACAGCGGAGAACCTGATGGGGGGCTGAACTCACAAACCATGAGACCATGACCTGATCGGAAGTCAGACACGCAACTGACTGAGCCACCCAGGAGCCCCTTTCTCTTTATATTTAAGTCTTTGTCTGAAATTGATCATTGTATAAGTTATAAAATTGAAGATCAATTTATCTTTTTGCATGAGTAAAAGACCATTTTTTCCATGTAGCGTATATTTTTAAACTTTTTAAATGTTTATTTATTTTTGAGAGAGAGTGTGTGTGAGGGGGGAGGGGCAGAGAGAGAGACGGAGACACAGAATCTGAAGCAGGCCCCAGGCTCCATGCTGTCAGTGCAGAGCCCGATGCGGGGCTCAAACTCATGAACCATGAGATCATGACCAAAGTTGAGGTCAGACACTTAACCGACTGAGCCACCCAGTTGTATATTTTTAAATGTACTGCTTTCTGCTTTCTATTTCTACTTCCTCTATTTTTCTCTAGATGTAATTTTCCCTTCCCAGGCCAATACCATATTTATATGAATTAAGTGGCTTCCAGGTATGTCTTGGTCTGGAAATGCAACTTCCTCTTATTATTCTTTTTCAAAAAGTTGGTATTCTGAAGACTTTATTTTCCCACATAAACCTTATAATCATTTTATCCAATTATCTGTCCTTAAAAAGAAAAAAAAACAAAACTCTGTTAGGTGTCTATTTGGAATTGAATTAAATATATACATTAATTAACTTTAAATATATATTATATTTTCTCATCCAAGAATAGCATATGGCTTTCCTTTGGACCATGTCCTGGTTTATGTGGTTTGAAAATATTGTATTGTTTTTATGTAAAATGTTTTTCTTTCCAGTATATTGTGTTTCTAAATATTCAAAAGTGGTATTTGCTACAGTGAATGTGTGTTTCCATTTCTAGCTACTTAAAGGTGGAATAGAAACTGTCAATGTTTGTATATTTATCTTGTGTCCAGCTACGTTAGCAAACACTTTTTAATTCCAGTCACTTTGCTAAGTTTGGAATTTCTAAGTATATAGTCATATCATCAACAAAAATGGACAAATTCATTGGTTTTCTGACATTCAAATCAGTTTCCTAGTGTTTTTATCTTATTGTACTGGCTGGGACTACCAAGACCCTGTTCAAAAATAATAATGGAGATGATATTGTCATTGCTTAGCTCCTGATTTAACTGGACCTGGTTCTAAGGTTCACCATTTTAGAAAACTATTCCCTGTTGGTTCTTGGTGAATGGTATTTTTTCTAAAGTTTCCATGATCTATTGTTTGGAATTTTTAGGAAGAGGATGCTAAATGTTTGCAAATGCCTTTTTGGCTCAATTAGTGCGCGCGCGCGCGCGCGCGTGTGTGTGTGTGTGTGTGTGTTTATTCTTTTATTTTTAATTTTTTATGTTTATTTTTGTTGAGACAGAGAGAAACAGAGCGTGAGTGGGGGAGGGTCAGAGAGAGAGGGAGACACAGAATCTGAAGCAGGCTCCAGGCTCTGAGCTGTCAGCACAGAGCCTGACGTGGGGCTCGAACCTACGGACTGTGAGATCATAACTTGAGCCAAAGTCAGACGGTTAACTGACTGAGCCACCCAGGCGCCCCAATGTGATTATTATTCTTTAAATTGCTCAAACTTTGCTTCTTTCTCTTTTTTTTAACTTTTAAGTTTATTTATTTATTTTGAGAGTGACAGAGACAGCACAAGTGGGGGAGGGGTGCAGAGAGAGAGAGAGAGGTGGAGAGAGAGAATCCTAAGCAGGCTCTGCACTGCCAGCACAGAGCCTGACATGGGGCACGAACCCACGAATCATGAGCTCATGACCTGAGCCAAAACCAAGAGCAGACCCTTAACCTACTGAGCCACCCAGGTGCCCCTCAAACTTTTTCTTTTTTTCTTTTTTTAATTTTTTTCAACTTTTATTTATTTTTGAGAGACAGAGACAGAGCATGAGCGGGGAAGGAGCAGAGAGAGAAGGAGACACAGAATCCGAAGCAGGCTCCAGGCTCTGAGCTGTCACCACAGAGCCCGATGTGGGGCTCGAACCCACGGACGACGAGATCATGACCTGAGCTGAAGCCAGAGGCTCAACCGACTGAGCCCCCCAGGCGCCCCCAAACTTTGTTTTTCAAGAAGAGACTTTCATGCTTGGAAATTTACACAGGCGTATAACCTGTTTCTCATTCTTCATGTTTTAATTCATTACTGCGGTTTAACAAAGACAAAAATCAAGCAGAAAATATCATTTTCAGACTAATATCATGGGAAGAACATTGGGAAACGAGTTAAAGGGTGGGAAAATCTAGGACGCAAAGCCCTATACGGCACGGTCCCAGTTCCTTCCAAAGAAACACCCTTCTCTACAAGAAACAATTCAGAAAGGAAACGCATAAGGTTAGAAGAAATATGGATGGTTTTTATATCATTGCTTGTAGCTGTCTGTACATCCACGGTTTTCTACAGCACATTTGACATGCTGTTATAATCAGGAGGAAAACCACATGTTAACTGTCAGAGGACGACGGCAGGACTTCATGTCTCCTGCGAGGGAAACAGCACCCAGCTTGCTCACAGCACAGCCTTGTTGACCGAGGCTCACGGGTGCCGCACCGCGCAGGCCATGCCGCGCCGCGTTACCACACAGTGGTTTCACCATCGAGACCTACAGGACAAGATTTTATTTAATCCAAAGTTCCGGCTCCTTCCAGCACGTGTTGACCCTCTAACCCTCTTGATGAAAGACTTTCTACCACCTAGCCTGGGATGGTGGAGCCAAGTCTGAAATGGGGTCCAGGAGACCAGCCCAGTCTTGGCTCTGTCCTTTTCCTGCTGTGTGACCTTGGGAAAGTCACTTGGCGTCTTGGAGCCATAAAGTAACTCCTCGCTCATAAAATGGGAGGAAATCATACCTGATTCCTCAGACAGTTGGCAGTGAGGACCCAAATATAAAAGGGGGTCTGCAGCGGGGGCCGTCTTCTAAACGACCCAGCGGAGCGCAGACCCAAGCGCTCGTTCTCACCTCCACAGAGAGCGCTCTTTGCCATCATCTGAACAACTTGGTTGCAAAACAATTCTATTTAATTGGATTTATCTGAGTAGGTCAAATAATAATAATAATTACTGCGAGTGGTAATCGTAGGAGTACAGCTCACCGTGCTTCTTTTACATAACCCGGGCTCCTTCTCTCCAACGCCCCGATTTGAAAGCCTCTCCCATTCGCCTCCTTGTGACTCAGGGATCACAAATCAATCCTGAGCTTGGAGGAAGGCTCGCAGCCCTGTCATCCTCGCCCTGGTCCCCTCACACCCAACCACAAAGCAAGTACCAGCGGATTGCTCAACCTGCTTTGAAACACACGTTGTCGTTGCTTTGCATACAGACGAGTGGTTTTAAGAAGGTCAAGGTGGGGAAGGATGCTACAGTATCATCTGCTCTTTCCACCAAAGTGCCTGTAAAGCACCCATCCCCCACCCAACGCGGATTCACCCTGTTGAGCCTTCAAAGATCCCTTTCCACATCAGTCCCTGATGCCCCTGTTCCAGAACCTGGTTCTTTTCTCCAGCTCCCCAGGGGGGTAGGGGTGGGTAGAGAGGGGCCCAGACCCCTGATGGAGTTCCTGCACCCAGGCCGGGCCTCACTCCCCTTTAATAAGCCTCCGCACTGATGAGAGCCCGGTCCAGTCCAACGTTCCATCCTGTGACACTTGGTTCCAAGGAAACTCTCGGGTGGTCCCCAAGGGGGCAGGGAGGGAGCGTGCTCCAGGGAGTGTTGGGGGCCCCCAGAGTGCGGGCCCTGGGGCTGTCCCTGAGTGACAGGCACGCAAAGCCTCCTTCCAGTCCCATCTGCAAAGCCTTCTCCCCCACCAGCACTCGAAACAACTTTTCTATATTTCAAGGGAAGAATGACTGCTTGCAACTTTTCAGAGAAATGAAATCGAGCCACCTTCCCAGGAAAACCTCGGTCATCGGTCTGTTTTCACCCACTGTCCTCCAACTCAGGGGCCCTGCCATTCTGGACACTCTGGCCTTTAGTTTGGGAAACTTTCTCTTGAATTATTTTGTCAATTACTTCCTCTCCTCTTCTTCTCTTTCTGGAATGCATTCTATTCTCTTCGATTTTAATTGGGCCTCCTGTACTCCACCATTCGTTTTCTTGTTTTTCTTCTCCGGAACCTTCACTTACCTTTTCGCTTTACTTCCTTGGAGCGTTCCTCAGAATTTTCTAGTCCTTCTATCGAGTATTTTATTACTGTTTCCTTCATGAATTAATATTCCTTTCAGGATTTCAATATGAATGATTTTTGTCTTCTCCCTGCATAGACCGGTTTTTTTCTGGCTTATTTGTTTGGGTCTCTGTATTTCTAGGTCCCAGGTTCTTGGTTGTCTCAAGTGCTGAAATGGCAATGAGAAGCACTGGGCACGTCGGCAAGGCTACAGGGTCACAGCCCCGGGCCTTTCTTGGGGGAGGGAATCCCCAACATGTCCGTATCTCCAGGTCTTGATTTTGGTGTTGATAGAAATTCTGTAAGGCAGCCAAGATTGAAGATACAAGTAGGGTTTTTTCCACTAACTTCTCCCATTTTAGAGCATGGCCGCAGGGTCATGCTGTCTAGTGAGGGGACGTAAGGGCCAGCAGGACTTGCCTTGCAAGCAGTGGCCCAGGACCCCAGGCCTGAGAAGTGTGGTGGCCCAGCCGGCCTGAGGCTCCGATGCCCCCTGGGCTGAGGCAGTTTCAGGGCAGCGTTCAGTGGCTGGTGCTCCTGCCTCCAGATTGGGAGGTGTTCTTGGGGTGCTTCTGGCAACGCTGACCCAGGACCCGCCTCTGGCGAGGAGGAAGTGCTCAGCCCTCTCCTCACGGGCCTCCCTGCTCTTGCTGACGGACCCGCCCCCCCAGCCCACTGGCCCCTCTACCTCCTCAAGTTACGTCACAGCCTCAACTCTGCCTGCCCCCTGCCAGCACCCGTGGGGACCCGGCCCGAGGGCTCTGGGCACAGGCTGGCTCTGCTCCGTGCGGTGGAGGCTGGGCCGCCCAGCCTGCTCGTGGCCGGGGCAGGGAAAGGGCAAGTCCAAGAGGAGTTTTAGTGTCCAGCTGACCAAGACCTTGAGTGCGTCCAGGGAAGACTGTCTCATGGCAAATTAAGATTCAACAGTTGAGTCTAAAAGAACAAAAAGGATGGGGCGTCTGGGTGGCTCAGTTGGTTAAGCCTCCAACTTCAGCTCAGGTCATGAACTCACGGTTCGTGGGTTCTAGCCCTGCATCAGGCTCCTTGCTAACGCCCCAGAGCCTTGAGCCTACTTCAGATTCTGTGTGTGTGTCTTTCTCTCTGCCCCTGTCCCACTCACACTCTGTCTCTCTCTCTCAAAAATAAATAAAAACTTAAAAAAATAAAATAAAATAAAAAAAACAAAGAGGGGCCCACAGGTAAAGGCAACAGAGAAAGGTAGGGGTGGGTGTTTTAGAAATTGTTTCAACCTCAGATGTTGTCATATAATGATTCTTATTTTTTTAATGTTTGTTTATTTTTGAGAGAGAGAGAGAGAGAGAGAGAGAGAAAGAGAGCAATCAGGGGAGGGGCAGAGAGAGAGAGGGAGACAGAGAATCTGAAGCAGGCTCCAGGATCCAAGCTGTCAGCACAGAGCTCAACACGGGGCTCGAACTCATGAACCAACAGATCATGACCAGAGCCGAAGTCGGACACTTAAGTGACTGAGCCACTCATGCTCTCCAATGGTTCTTATTTTTTAAAGAGATAATTCAATAGGAAACTGTGCTAGGTTTTCTCGGATTTGCCACACCAGAGAGAAGCATGATGAGTCAGGCCGTGGGGCACAGCCAGGGGCCTGCCGCTGGCCCAGAGGCACTGGGGAGGGGCTCCTGGCTTCCCAAGGCCCAGCTTATGGCTGGAACACGGTCAGGGCGGAGGGGGTCCTGGGGCATCAGGGACTGAAGACCTGGGGCTCACTGAGTCCAGCATCCCACCTTAGGGAGGGGGGTCTGAGTCTCCAGATCCGGAAGCGGCAAAGCAGCCCCTGCCGTGGGCGGGAGGCAGGGCTGGGTGACCCCCAGCCCTTCCAAAGTGGTCACAGCTGTCGTGACTGCTGCTGGGTGTGGCAATGACCTGGGTGACCCCCAGGCAATCCTTCATTGAACATGCGAGAGCAGATTCACACAAAACGTGATCAGTTTATAACATTCCAGTTCCAGAAAGAAAGATACCCCAGAACGTAAGACCGGATCAAGTATGCCAATTGCACCTACTTTGGAATTTCTGTTGGGTGAGTAAAATCATCTCCTTTCAGTCAAAAGAGGATGTGCTGCACCCATCCAGTGTCTTGACACCAATAGGGTGTTGGCGACCCGGCCAGTGGGATTTCTCTGGACAGCCTGACTCTGTGAGAGCCCCCCCCACCCCCACCGAGTGAGGAGCGTGGGCAGAATCTCAGATTCCCCAAGGAATCTTCCATTCATTCAGGCTCTGCGTCTAGTTTACAGCCTAGTTAGTGTCTTCTGTTCCGAATGGTCTTGTTTCTGCCCTGCCAGGAACCTTCCAATGACTTCTGTCCCCCGAGATGCTGTGTCTCAGAAACAGCCCTCTTCATATTCTTCTCCTGAGTCTCTCCTGGACGGAGTCTGGGTTCTTTCTATTTGCGATTCCGCTCTGATGGTGCTTCCTGCTGCCTGTAGGCGTTGGAAGGCGCCGCTCAAACCAAACATTTAATTTAAAGACTTAACCCCCAGGAGAAGAGAGTATTATTATTATTATTATTATTTATCACATTTAAAGTGTTCCATCTCTGAGCCCCTGGGTACTCATAAAGCGAACAATGCTCCTATTTAAACACTCAAGTTAGAGCTAAATGTCCTGAGTCGTCAGTTTGAAGCAGGCTATGGAATAAGAGAGGAGGGATGGGAATCTCCAAAAATGCTCGGCCTGCTTGGTTTCCAAAGACAAAGGGATTTTGACTCACTGACGTGCTGTAAGATCGACGTGTCCGGGAGCACCCCGCCCCCCCACGCTGTACTCTTTGGTGGAATACATGCTGTCTTGTTCCAGAACAAGGGAGCTGCCACGTTCTGCAAACATTAGCAGAAGCCCTGGAGTCCGACCCCGGAGACAGGGAGCTGGCGGAGCCTGGGTTACTGCCTCCAACCGGCTCCTTGGCCTGGGGGAGGCAGATGACTCAGCACGGAGGGTCAGCATGTCGGCGCCCAGAACAGGTGGGTTACTGGAGGTCAGCAAGGGTATTCTAGGGTCCTGAGGGGCTCCCAAGAGGAGCTGTCCTCTCTCCCTGCCATACGGGCCCTGCCTCCATCAGAGAGACCTGGGCCGACGCATTCAGAGGACCAGTGAGGAGCTTATAATCATGTCTTGCATGTAACCTGCAGGGATTGTGGGGTTTTGGTGGGCAGGAAAGGTTGAACGGGACCAGAGGGAGAGCGAGAACATTGTTGAAAGAAATTAAAGCAAACGTAAATAAATAGGAAGGCATTCCCAGTTTAGGGGTTGGAAGATTTAATATGGTTAAGAAGGCAGTACTTCCCAGATGGGTTTTTTTTTTTTTTTTGAGGGGTGGGGGTAGAACTTGATAAGCTGATCCTTAAACTCATATGGAAATTCAAGGGACCCAGAATGGCCAAAACAATATTGATAAAGACAACGTTGGAGGACTCACACCTCCCAATTTCAAAGCTCACCACAAAGCTGCTAGTGTGAGGACAGATGTACCAATGGAATAAAATTGAGAATCTAGAAATAAACTTACATGTATTAGCAATTAATTTTCAACACTGGTCCTAAGACAATTCAATGGAGGAAAGAACAGTCTTTTCAACAAACCGAGCTGCGACAGATGTGAAAGCGTGGCGTTGGACCCCTGTCTCACACCACACAGAAAATCGCTCAAAATGATCAAAGATTTTTAAATGTAAGAGTTGAAACTATAAAACTCTTTTTAAAAAGTCTTAGATATAAATCTTTGTGAATTTAGATTAGGCAATGGTTTGTTAAAAGTAACACCAAATCACAAGAGACCAAAAAAAAAAAAAAAACCCTCCATAAATTAAATTTCATTAAAATTAAAATCTGGGCGGGGGGAGGTTCCTGGCTGGCTCAATTGGTGGGGCATGCAACTCTTGATCTCGGGGTTGTGAGTTCGAGGCCCACAATGGGAATAGAGATTACTTGAAAAAAAAATTCAGCATTAAAAAATTAAAACACTTTTTTCAAATCATCATGGTGGGGGCACCTGGGCGGCTCAGTTGGTTAAGCATCCAGCTTCAGCTCAGGTCATTATCTCACAGTTCGTGGGTTTGAGCCCCGCATCGGGCTCTGTGCTGACACCTCAGAGCCTGGAGCCTGCTTCGGATTCTGTGTCTCCCTCTCTCTCTGACCCTCCCCTGCTCACACTGTCTCTCTCTGTCTCTCAAAAATAAATAAAAAACATTAAAAAAAACCCCATCAAATCATCATGGTGTACTCTTTAAATATCTTACAATTTAATTGCCAACCATACATCAACAGGACCAGAAAAATAAGATTTTTGTATGTCAAAGGATACTATTGAGAAAGTAAAAAAAAAAACCCCACAGAATGACAGAAAATATTTGCAAATCCTATCTTTAATAAAGGTCTAGGATCTAGGATATATAGAGGGTTCTTACAACTCAACAATAAAAAGATAAATAATCCAATTAAAAAAATTTTTTTTTGATATAGAGACAGAGCCTGAGCAGTGGCGGGGGGGCAGAGAGAGAGGGAGACCCAGAATCGGAAGCAGGCTCCAGGCTCTGAGCTGTCAGCACAGAGCCCAACGCGGGGCTGGAACCCACAAACTGTGAGATCATGACCTGAGCTGAAGTCAGCCGCTTAACCGACTGAGCCACCCAGGTGCCTCTAAATAATCCAATTTAAAAAACTGGCCAATGCTTTGAACAGACATTTCTCTGCCGAAGATACACAAATGTCCAGTAAACACATGAAAAGATGTTCAACACAATTAACCACTAGGTAAGCGGAAATCAAAACCGCAGTGAGATGCCACTTCATATCCACTAGGATGGACATCATTTAAAATAGATAACGCGAGGCAGCAGGCACAGATCCGTGTTTAAATATCCGGAGGACTGGCTGAGGGGAGGAGGGCCCCGTGGCTCCACAGAGTCAATGCAAGACCAACCAGACATCCGGGGGTGAATTACGAAATCCCGGGCGATTTACCTAGGATTTACTAAACTCCTTGTAATAAGAAAACCTATCAGTGTAAGCTGCCGTGAGACCGTCCTGACCCCTTCCTAAGGCAGATTTAACAAATCAGGGGTTGATCAGCGGCCTGTGCTAGAGAGATTATTCAAGAATGTTACAAAGGCAGGTTGGACCCGATGACTGTGCAAATCCTTCCCGACCCTAGAACACCGTCATTTCGTGGCAGGGTAAGAGAAGCTCTCGTGAGCATACAGTAGGCGCTTAGTGGACTGTTTGCCGGATCCAGCTGATCATGAACGACCCTCCAGGACCCTAAGGCGTGTGCTGCCTTCACGCTTCCAGGCTTGTGCCGAACCCTTACACTGCAACGAGGCAAGTGTCTTATTCTGGAAACAGCCCGACTTTTAGGTTAAGAGACTGTGTCTGTCTTTCCCCTGGGCTGGCACTTTGAGACCCCAATGACAATAAAGAACGTTTTCTTGTCGAACACGGGCCCTGGGTGAGAACCACACAGTGGCAGCTTCAGGAACCTGGATCCGACCTGCACTGGGCCTTGCATCAGTCTTCACCGCAAGCATCTACCTCAGCAGCTGGCCCGTGTTTGCACTGCTCAGGGGCTGTTTGCACAACCCAGGCAGCGACGCCGAGAAAGGGCGCATGCAGAGACAGCGGGCTTTCCATAGGTCACATCCGGAAAAGAGGGGAAGCCCCGGGAGAGAGGATGATTACTTAGCAGGATGTGTACACGGTCCCATTGATTCACCTGGAAATCATTCAGGGAACCGTCAAGGCTAAGCTGTGTTTACTTTTGCAGAACGTAGGGCAGTGACACAGACTTGGGCATGCTCTGAAGACACCTGTGTGGCTAATAAGGCTCTGGGAGTTGGCGGTGAGCTACAACCCCAAGACCACCGCGGCTTTCCACAGCGGGATCACGGGGACTGACCCTTGACACGCTAAGTCTTGCACACCGCATGGACGGGGGCCAGTACTGTCAGGGAAGAATCATGCTCCCCTTATGCACATGTGTATTTTACCGTATGCAGAAATTTCCACGTGTATGACCTTGCCCGAGCTTGGTGATGAGCCAACATGTTTGTGCCCATTTCACTGATGAGAAAATTGAGAATCGGTGGAGCTCTGATAAGAAGCCAGGGCTTCAGACACTTTCTAAGGCCTCTTTCTGTCACCTGGCGCTCCTCCTTTGAGCCACTGGTGTCCATGGTGTGAAGAGTCCAATGCTGTGAAATTTGGATCAGGCTGGCCTCGGCCTTGCGGGTGTGCTTGTGGTCAGGACAAGAAGGTCAGAGTCCCCTGCAGAAGGATGAGGCTGTATCTGAGAAACTTAGCCCACCCCAAATACACCCTGCGGTGGCCCCTCCTGACCCAGCTCCCTCCCACTTCCTCTTTCTCTGCAGGATTCCCTCACTCCATCAGGGTGTCTATGACCTGGTCTCCTGTGCAGTACTCAGGCCATGGTGCCTCAGCAGTAGTGCCTGCTCAACCCCGGCGGAAGTCTCTGGCGACCATTGTGTGCCAATCCAATGAGCAAATGTCATGTCTTGCTGACCCCATCCAACATGGAGGCTGCTCCCAGACCCTCTTTCCCCCTTGGTTCCCATGACCCTGCTCCCTCCTTCCTGTCCCACTCACCCTTATATTTAGGCGACTTGACTTGACCCACACCCTCCTCACTTTCGAGGTTCCTCTTGAGTGACCCAACAGCTTTGGCCGTCACCTCCCGCTCATGATGCCAACCTCCATTTCCAGCCATGGCCGAACTTGATGCACTAGAAAATTTCCAATAAGAGGTCCCTCAGAAGCCAAATTTAGCCTTGGGTCCATCGCACACACCTTCCTCCCCAGTATTCAGACCCTGCAGGTCATCCCAGAATCAAGGTGGGGGGCACCCAGAGCGCTGCCCCCACCTCCATCTGATCAAAGCCTAGCCCTGCTGGTTTTACACTCTTGTGTTACCACCCCTGGCAGGAGCCTCCCGGCGGGTCCTTGGCTCCCTTGAATCTCTTCCTCGTGCTTGTGAAATAAACTTTCTGGAACACAACGCACTGCAAGTCCTTCTCCTACTTGGCAGAACCCTCCGTCTGGCAGGGCCCTTCCGTCTCCAGATAAATGCCCAGCGACACAGCCAGCCACAGCGACCACCTGCTGCCCGCCACCTGCCTGACCTTGTCATCTGTCACGCACGGCGTCACAAGACATCTCTCCAGAACTGCTTAGGGCCCGCTCTGCCCCCTGCATGGTCGTTCAGGCCGTCCTCCTGCCGATATGCCCTTCCTCACCTTGAGCTTGGCTTCAGACCTACAGCAGACTCATCTCCTCAGGAAGGCCCCCTCGCATGTTTATCTTGAGTAAATGACCTGCGATGTGTCTTTCTTCCATTCCACGGGAACCCCGGGAGGGGAGGCCCTCCCGTCCTCATCTTCGACTCCCCAAGCCCCCCCAGTCCTCGGTAGAAAAATTGTTTTTAAATCTGTTCCATGTCAGTCGATGTGAGTGTGCCCAACCCACCCAAGTGTCAGCCTGACTCACAGACTGATTTTTATTTAACCATTTGGTTATGAAAAATACCAAACCTGCGCCAAGTCAACAGAAGGGTGTAAGGACCCCGCGGGCCCCCCGCCTTGCTCGAACAGCCACCATCTTTGTTTTATCCTTCTGGCCACCAACGGTCCCCCCAACTTGATTATTGTTTTAATTCAAAACTATGCTGTTTTTCCCCCCTATCTATTCTCCATATGAGCACATGCCATTGAAAAGAGGATTTACCTTTGGCCATTTGGCGCATAGCTAAAGAAAAGAATATCGAACATTATTGCAGCAACCTTGGGAGCCGTTTCATGCATGATTTCTGATTCTGCGTTGGGCACGTGGTGTCAAGCATTCCCTCGTTTAAGTTAAAACGCTGTGTGAAGCAGGTGCCATGACTGTCGAGGCTTTGCAGCTCATGAAGCAGGCTCAGGGATGTGAGAAGTGTGCTCAGAGTGACAGCTCGTCAGCGGCTGTGACCGTGACGGACCTCCACGGTTACGGCTAGTCCCAGACCGGCCTACATGGTCCATTTGGATAATTTAAGCCAACGGCCATCTGAAGCTGTCCCCTGGTCCGCGATTCGGGAGAGCAGCCCGGATCCCACGGAGCCCGGGGCAAGCATTCTGGGCCACCTCACCCCAGGAGACAGAGAGGCTGCTCACGCCACACTCCCCATAATGATCTTGGTAAGAATAGGAGCCGATGATGCCGAGGCAAGACGGGGCCCGCCAGCTGCGGAGGGAAGCAGGAGGGAGTCGCCGGCATGATGCATCACGGGCCGGGGCCGGGGCCGGGGCGTTGTCCAGCGTGCTGGGTGGGTGACGGGCGGGCGGGTGTGTGGCTGTGAGGTAACAGGGCTGCTGCGGCTGCTGGCAGGGTGACTGACTAACTCTGCTCTTCTATCAACGGGCCTGTAATCACCTCCACTGGGAGAAAGGGCGGGAGGGACAGGGCCTGTCGCCAAGACAGCCAGCCGGGTGCGGAACCCCGACCGCACCACTCACCAGTCTCCCCGTGCAGCCGCCGCTCCCCTTAGCCTGGGACCGGCTGCACTGCCAGGGCGGTCCTGGCCCCCAGCCCGGCGTAGAAAGAGAAAGAAATGCCAGGCAGACCCCAAAAGCAGAGCATCTGTGTGTAACAGGGTGAATCTGCAGCAGGGTTTTCTTTTTTGACCTAGAGAAGCAGGCGAGGGAAGGAAATGATCATATTTCAGCACCTACTGGGTGCCAAGGGTGGTGTGAGTATCAGTATGCCCAGTGAGTCTTCACAACTGCCCAGTGATATGGGCATCGTTTGTTCATTGGTTCATTCATTCAAATATTTCTGAGCACCTGCTAGGTGTCCCCATTCACATGGTTTTACAGATAAGGAAACTGAACCTTGGAGATGCTGACTCCCCAGGCGAGGCTGGAGCTGGTGCTCAGAGCCACATTCCTGTGCTCCCGCCTCCCGGAAGCTGCGGCCTCCATCGGGCACTCGGCTTGGCCAGGAACTCCTAGATCTGCCCCTGAGATCGAGTGGCCGGCGGGTGGTGCAGCCCTGGGATCCCATCGCTCCCTGTCTTGAGCCACACCACCTCCCTCCGCCAGCAAAGGACTCACGGTAGGGGTCACCTTAATGGATGCTCTGGCAAACTCTATGAACCAAAATAGATGTTTCTGGTCTTAAAAGAGAGACAATAGAGCTTTTGTGGAACAGTGAGCAGGCTTCGATCCCAGGAGGGCTGGGGGCTGGAGTGAGGGGCTGGGCGCCCTCGGTGGAAGGGACAGGAGCAGACGACAGGCTCTGTGCCCATGCAGGTGGGGGCGTGAGCGACACTCCATGTAGAAATCATTGCAGCTTTGGTCGGCCCACGTGAGTCCTATTTTTCCAGCAGCTGAAATGTTCTGTGGAAAAGAATATGGGTTGGTCTGGGCTGCCCTAAGGATGTATGTGTATAAACCACTGAGGGAAAAATTTAAGAAGTTTCCAGTAAGAGCCATTGAGAAGTGGAAGGGGCTGCCTTACATGTAGTGAGGTCCCCATTGTGGGAGGTGTTCAAGCAAGGGCAGGCTAGCCACCTGTGCAGGCCACATTAGCGTGGATTGCATAATGTCATGGGGACTTTCGATGGCAAAACTCAAAGATTCTGATTTGCTTCACAAACCCAGTTGGGTGACGGCACCAAGTCATTGTGCCAGAACTCCTTGCCATACTAGTGAGAATCGGGCGTCTGGAGAAGGAAGGGAGGGAAGGCCGGAGGGAGGTGCCTCTGCAGGTGCATATGGAGAAGCCTGGGTTCTGGAACCTTCCTTTCAAGCTGTTTCCCCAAGCTGACTTGTTTGCAGATTTCTCTGGGGGCCCTGCTCTGGGAAGGTTCTCGGCCCTGCGAGTGGGGGCAGATTCAAGAGCAGAGGTGCCCGAGTGAGGCTCGAGCGTCCTGGCCTGTCTACACTGGTCATTACACTAGCAATGCCCTTTCGCTCCAGACGTGTCGCCACTCTGGCCCCCAAGATTCCGAGCGCCCAACACGGCCGGGCAGAGAGTGCCCAGTGTATGTGGATTGAATTCCTATGCATAATGACCAGAATAAATGAAAAACACACACAGCACCGCTATGCCGTTGGGCTCCTCGGTCCCAAAGTCACTCGAAATGGCCAGGCCCTCCCCTGACACCTCTTGCGCCAGCAGGGCTGGGAGCTGGGCCCCAGGCACTTCATGGAAAGAGTCGCTAGATTAGTATCTGTCAAATACGGCACTGGTGGCTTTTTCTATAGAGTGGCTTTGGTTTCAGTTTACATTTTGGGAAAGGCTGCAAATAAGTTTAAAAAATCACTGTCATGTTGATTTAATCTGTGTATCTTTATATTGCAAATGAAGTTAGCTTTTTGTGCTGGGCTGTTCCTATCTAGTTTGCGAGTGTACGGATCCCTTGCACACGACTCTCTACGGTGACTCTTTTTTTTCCTCATGAGTAGGAGGTCCTCGTGTTCGAAGGCAGTAGTACTTAGCCATGGACGCTAAGCAATAGCCGGGGTCTTGGAGTCAAAGACCAGCAGGGGTCCGTCCGGGGCTCCGGCGCCGTCCGGGGGGCCAAGGAAGGAGTCATGTCAGTTGTGCCCCCCCAGAAGTGTTCTTTTTGAAATCTGTTTTTAGATCTTGAGGACCCCATGGAAGACTGCTGTGGAGTGAGTTTGTGGTTGAAAAGGCGGGAATTCTTCTGGTCCAATGTGCTCATTTTGCTGGTGAAGAAGCCATAACTGCTGGAGGAGGACGTTGTCTGGCCACAAGCATGCACACACTCACACCGTACACACATCCTGCACACATACACACACACCATGCACACACCCACACCATGCACACATCCTGC